>JBBPSU010000077.1:0-26289 GCA_038093755.1 Tylopilus microsporus | reverse complement strand
AGTACTCCACAGAGCCCACAGAGCCACAGCTTCCCAGTGCTACAAAGTCCACAGAGATTGGTGTTCTGTACAGAGCTGTATAGAGTGGACCTAGCTGGGGGTTCTGTGGAGCTGTTGGCTCTGTACAGAACTGTACAGAGCAGTCTGATTTGCTGATGTACGTTCTGTTCTGTCATTCGTCCGAGCACGGCCTGACGCAGCCCGTAGGCCTGCAAGAAGCAATTCTGTCTCCAGCATTGCTTCCCAAAGGACTCGTCTCCGGACGTGCCTCTCGGACCTTTTAACCCCGCTACTTCTGCTAATTTGAACGACGTGGGTGAGCTCTCCACGAGCCATGTGAAGATGAGGCCGGACGGGAGTGTCGTTCATCCGGATGACGCATTCGAACGGTATGAGACATTCAAGAAGATGCAGGGAACGCATGGACACGGGCATGGACAGTCACCTCTGTATCCGCATGCTCATGCACTGTCAACATCGACGGGTTGGATGTCGATGCCGTCGTTCGATACGGGGTCGTTGGCAACGACGTCACCCCCGAGGTCACCTGCCGCTTCGCTGACGCAGTTGGTTCGAGAACGCGAAGCCGGAGGCGGAGAGAATCGGTTTCTCGGTTTTCTCGGACGCCATACACAGGCCAGTACGCCAGACATTTCTGAACACGACCGCAACCTGGTCATATCAGGACCGATTACACACATGCAGTCGCCCTCCCCAACGTCGGCGACACTCTCCAATGGAGAGAGTGGGCCAACGAGAGCGGACAGTCAAGTGTTTGGGTCATCTTGGGCGAGCCTCGCTGATTGATCTGTGTTAGAAGAGATCCCAAAGGAAGAATGGAAGCGGCAGGAAGGGATCTCCGAGTTAATTTCTACGGAGGTAGATTATGTGCGAGACGTCCAGCTGATCGTAGAGGCGCGTGCTTTTCCTGGAGGGTGGGATTATATTGCAGGACTCACATTATCAGCTTCTTTGCAATGTCGAACGACCTGCAGAGGCTTCGGTGCATCTAACCATGCACTCCGACATCCTTTTTATGTTGATGCTGCTGATAATAGGATACACGACTGGCTATGTGTCGGTGCAAACCTTACTTGCCGCTTCGTCTCTGGAGCATAATCCTCGGTTGGAGGGGCGTCGAGAAGATGTGGACGTCGTAGCGACGCTGTGCAGTTCTTGTATGATCCCTGGCGTCTCTGTCTAGCTTTGGTGTCTTGGATCTGACATGAGACTTTAGAAGATTGGTCACGATACTGACGCCTGCTTTCTTTCCTTCTTCCTTTGGATGGTTAGACCTAGATACGATGTTTTCTTGGACTGCCATTTTCGTCCTGATCACGTGTACTAACTTGATTGTGGTCGACTTGCTAGTACTAGAGCCGAGTTGTGTCCGCATGTCCTCTCGCACTGGCAGGCCGATCTGAGTATGATCCAGGTTCTCCTTGCTGGAAACTATAATTCAACGTTGTCCTTTCTATCTCATCCTCCGAAGTATGTGGTAGGCTTGCGGACCCCTCGTGCAGCTTCAAGTTGAGGCAGCCCTTCTTCGAGTTCATGCTCATACAAGCATTGCAAAGTAAGTAGCATCATCGCACTGGCCATGATGCGCCGACTTTACTCTACACGATACCAACGCTCCCGAATTAGATCGTTTGCATCGGCACACTGTAACGAAACGAACAATTCTGCCTCAGAGGACCTCCCACTCTCCGGAGTCCGGGTCTTGGAGCTCGGCCAACTCGTCGCAGGTCCGTTCTGTGGACAGCTTCTTGGGCAGTAGACGCGACCTATGGGGTGTCTGAGCAGTGACTGACGTTGCACCACCTTTCTATGTACTATAACAGCCATTTCGGTGCAGAGGTCATCAGAATTGAAACCTCTTCCGGTGGGGATCCACTACGAGTGTGGAGAGAACTCGACGTCGATGGCGTCAGTCCATGGTTGCGGAGCCTAGGAAGGAACAAGAAGAGCATGGCGATCGATTTGAGGCAAGACGAGGGACTCGGACGTGCGTAACTCAGGTTTCTCTTCTCGTCGGTTCATATGCACCCACACGTCGCTGTTCGACAACTGGACAGGCTCATGAAACGACTCGTAGCCAAGAGCGATGACATTGTTGAGAACTTCATGCCAGGGAGTACGACCGATCGGACTGGGTTTGATTATTGTGTCGCTGATACGCTGTCTCTCGCAGTACTCGAGAAATGAGGTTGGGTCCGTCGGCGTTGGAGCCGCTCAATCTGTCGCTCATATTTACGCGTGTGAGCGGGTATGGACGGACGGGTCCTTGGTCGTCCAGGCCGGGATACGCATCCGTTTGCAAGGCCGAGTCTGGCTTCCGGTATATCAATGGCTTCATGGATCCAGAAACCAACTCGCTGTCCCGACCGCCCGTAAGGCTGAACATTAGCTTGGGGGACTCCGTTGCTGGACTGCATGCCGCCTTTGGGACAGTAAGTGTTTCGAGTCTCATTTTTCGTTGCGATGCTAAACAGTGAATAAGTCTTGGCACTTCTCTCTCGACAGAAAAAGGTGGCTAAGAGGCGAAAAGAGTGGTCAGACTGTGGATGTCAGTATTATGGAGAGGCAAGTCGCTCTTTTTTGCTCGAATCGAAGCTGGACTGAAGCTTGCATTGCAGCATGCTGAACTTGATGGAGGGCATCGTCCCAGAGTATGACCGCAAAGGAAAGGTATGGAGTCGGAAGCGCGCTCTGGACATCGTCCCAGGTCAGTTCGACGGCGCGCTAGATGACGCCGAATAACACAATCCACGACAGGGCATCCATTACATCGACGATATCGACGAACTCGATTACGAGGATGACAGAAGATGAAGACTGGGGAATCGCATAACGAGGCGAGTCTCTCTGTTTTTATCATCTCACCCATGTTGACGGCGTATGTCCAGATTTCACAAAGCTGTACACTCGTCTTCGCCAGCATGTCGCTGTTCGCACCGGGAACGTCCAAGGCGTCGCTTCCTCCACCAACCAAAACGCAGCCGTAGCACCGCTCCCTGCAGTCGACCATTCCCGTCATACGATCGCCCATGTGCACACCAAAGACAACTTGAAGACAGCGACCCAGCTGGCGGCACTGTCGAAATATGCCTCGGCCCTCGAGGATTTCCAAGATAAATCAGCCATATACGATAAGGGTCGGCGTCAATCGAAAATGCCCAAGCTCGTATGTAGACACCAAAGACAAGTCAGATCGAGCCACCAACGAGAGGCGACCGCCCGGGTAGACGACTGATGTTTCCGAGTCCGTGTCCTTCGAGAATCGCTCGGCAGCGGTAGCGACGTTAGCTCTTGATACCGCCAAGGCTCCGAAAGTGTTATCGAGTTCCGATCCGTAGTTCAGATAGAGGCGAAGCACGCACTCCTCATGCCAAGGTCGTCACTGATGCGTCAATAGATGAGGTAGACACGGCACCCTACCGATTTCCTATTTCGTCCGACTGAATTTTTTCTCACAAGAATCTCATGGTTTCTGCTGTATCTCGATGGCAGAGCTTGCATTCTCACGAACCTGTGTTTGCGGCCGCTCCTTCAACGACGTCGGCGGTTTCACCCGCCACGAAAAGGGGTGTCGCAAAGGCAAGAAGCGACTGTCTGATGCTCTTTCCAAGGCAAAAGAAATTTTGCATCCTAAGAGAGCCCGAACTAGCGACGCCGGCCAAAGTTCGACATTCACTGGCAGTCACCAACATACGCCCTCAAGTTCTAGCGCCTTAGGTCCTCGCGAGGACCAATCTCTTGACGGTTTACCCCAGGTGAGGAAGGAATACTTTATCTTCATTATTCAGTTCTGAGGAGCGGTTCACTTGCGTCTAGTCGGCCTCCAGACTATCTAGTCGCAGATGCCAGTTATGTTTTCCTGGTGCACTTTCGGAGCGTTTGTCACCCTCCAGCACATCTCGTGCCCCAGACCCCTGCGAGGACCAATCCGATGATCAATGCTCAGATAATTTCAAGTTTCTCCAGGTGAGGAAAGGGATCATTTTTTCCTTCTCATTCGGTTCTGATGAATGAATTGTATACTTCCATATTGCCTTCTCGCAGCAATTACCTACAGACCATGACGGATCACCTCAACTGCAGCAGGGGTCGCAGCGGTCGAATCACAGACGACCGCATCGGTTTCCAGACATACTTCCAGAACGTCTGTCAGCGCTGCCTCCCCCTGAGGTATTTTCAAATGTGCAACTGGCTTCAACAATGACCACAAACTCCTCGCTGCCTTCGTCCCAGACTGCCCCGTCTTCCCCCGCTGAACGATCCATTCGGTCCCTCTACGCCTCAACATGGAAGCTATTCAAGAGCCAGCTGAACAGTTTTGGTTTATTCCGCATATACAACAGTAACTCGCCTCCTCCCCACGACCCAGAAGATCCGCATTCGGTCGAGAACACATTTTCGCCAGTCGTTGACTATCAACCCTGCAAGAATCCATATCACCCCTATCCCAACGAGAGCTCGATGCAGCTCGGCGATTGGTATTGGAACCAAGGCGCCCAAAAATCCAAGGAGGATTTCCGAAAACTACTATCTATCATCGGGGATCCTGTCTTTTCACCTTCCGTCATCTCACAGACTACGTGGGCCGCCATCGATGCACAGCTTGGACACAATCAATTTGACGGTGACTCGGACGTTCCGGAGTGGTTGGCTGAAGACGCTGGTTGGAAGCGCTCCTCCGTCACAATATCAGTACCGTTTCATACGAAGTCTAGGAGTGTGGGAGCGAAAGACTACACGGTTGATGACTTTTACCACCGTTCGCTTGTCTCAATCATTAGAGAAAAGATCACGAATCGAGCTCATGCGTCACTCTTTCATTTCGAACCTTACGAGCTACGATGGCACCCGCCTCACCGGGATCACGACCTCAAAATCTACAGCGACCTGTTTACGTCTACAGCATTTCTCGAGGCACATCAGACACTTCAAGATGCCCCCTCAGAACTTGGTTGCGACCTGCCTCGTGTCGTCGTGGCGCTCATGTTCTGGTCCGACGCAACACAGCTAACTGCATTCGGCAACGCGAAACTGTGGCCACTTTACATATTCTTTGGAAACGAGTCGAAGCTCCGACGATCTCAACCTTCCAACAATCTATGCTCTCATGCTGCATATTTCCAAGCAGTAAGCGCTCTCTATGTCCGCCAGCCTGTGATCTTACTCGTCGTCTAGCTACCAGACGAATTTAAGGATTTCTTGGCGGAACACTTGGGTGATAAAGCCACAAGCGAAGTACTCCGCACGCACTGTCAGCGAGAGCTATTTCATGAACAATGGAAGCTTCTCCTCGACGAAGAGTTCGTACAGGCCTATCAACACGGTATTGCCATAGTTTGTTGCGACGGTATCACCCGACGCTTTTATCCGCGGATATTCACGTATTCTGCTGATTACCCTGAAAAGTCGGTGTCTACCATGCATACTCACCTAGATCATCTGTTGACATTAACATTGTCTGAGTAGGGTCTTGATCGCATGCATACGGAACCTTGGAATGTGCCCGTGTCCGCGATGCAAGCTTCCGATGACGTCTGTCCCTGACATGGGCTGCGAGCATGATATGTCTCAGCGACAAGCGCTGGTTCGAGCTGCTAACGATGATTTCCAGAACAAGATACTGGACGCCCGACACCTAATCTACGAGAAAAACTATGCTGTCAATTCTCCAGTTGTGGAAAGGTTCCTCAAGGACGAGTCACTCATACCCACTCTGGTAGGCATAGATCCAAGTGACATTAATGTAAATGTGCTAACCCCATATGCAGAATGCCTTTTCAGAGAAGCTTGGCATGCTCGGGTTCAATGTTTTCGCCATCCTCGTTGTTGATCTATTGCACGAGTTTGAATTAGGGGTCTGGAAGGCAGTCTTGACACATCTCCTACGTGTCCTTGATAGCTTGAAAGGTAACAAGTTACGTGAGCTGGATTGTAGGAAAGTCATTCCATCGCCAAGCCTATTCTTGTCACGCAACTGATATTTGGCCCGTATATAGATATCGTCAGGTCCCCACTTTTGGCCGAGATACGATCCGGCGATTCTCAACAAATGTGTCAGAAATGAAGAGGTTGGCAGCCCGTGATTTTGAAGATCTCCTGCAGGTATGTAATATCTTACTGACCGCGTGTAGTCCTCCGCCTGATCTGAGCATGGCAGTGTGCTCTCCCCGTGTTCGAAGGCTTATTGCCTGAACCCCACAACACTGCTGTGCTAAACCTCCTTTATCTCCTCTGTCATTGGCATGGCCTCGCCAAATTACGAATGCACACTGACGAAACGCTTCAAATAATGGATGGTGTCACGAAAGCTCTAGGAGACGCAATACGTGCTTTCGAGGCTAAAACGTGCCCTGCATTTCGCACGAGAGAACTCAAACGTGAGGCGGAAGGGCGTTACCGTCGCGAGGCTCGTCGTAGTCGGTCTCGGCATGATGGTGCAGGCTCCCAGGCCACTGCCGCTGTTTCATCACGCAAACACAAGACCTTCAATCTTCGTACCTACAAGCTACATGCGCTAGGTGACTATGCAGCTTCAATTAGGATGTTTGGGACAACTGATTCGTACTCGACACAGCCAGTGAGTACAATGTATAGTTGGCGTGTGAATCAAATTCTAACTTTCGTTCCAGGGCGAACGGGAGCATAGAGTTGGGAAAGAAAGATATTCGCGTACCAGCAGGAAGGGGTTTATCCGACAACTAACTCAGATCGAACGACGACAAGTGAGAATACATCGAATTCGCGAATCTAAAACCAACAGCGGCGGTCCATCGGAATCTGTTCCGAACACTCCGAACGAACGCTACAACATTGGAAAATCGCAACACAGGCCCATCAATCTCGATCACCTCGTCAGCCAAAACTCAGACTTGGATGATCCAGCCATGATGGTATACATTTACTTAGCCCTTCATTCTGGCCCCGACTAAACGAAGTGACAGTACTTCCTCCCCAACCTGAGGTGCCATCTATATCCTCGCATCCGGTCAATCCATACGGGTGGCCCGGGCGCGGAATCAAGTGCTGCTTTTCTGCAACCAGGCCTGGACAACAGCTACAACATGTCGGAGGCCGATCTCAATCAAGTACTATTCAAAGGTGGCCGGATCTACCAGCACAATGTACTTCGAATCAACTATACCACCTACAACCTCAACCGCAGTCAGGACAATTTTAACCCCAATGGTGACCACTGTGACATCGTGATGCTGGCCGGAGGATGCAAAGACGGATCGGAAATGGCCTCGGACCGCTTCATTTATGCTCGAATAATAGGTATTTATCATGCAAACGTCCAGTATATTGGTCCAGGCCTCAAGGATTACAACGCCACTCGGTTAGACTTCCTACATGTGCGGTGGTTTGAATTGGTGCCACCCAATGCACGACACGACAGCGTACCACTTGATATGTTGCAATTCGCTCCCTTGAACACCGCAGACGCGTTCGATTTCGTGGATCCCGCGGAAGTATTAAGAGGGTGCCACCTTATACCTGCCTTCGCAAACGGACGATTGCAGCAAGGCAGGACTGTATCGTCTCGCTTCTCTCGCGATCGCACGCAAGATTGGAAGTATTACTACATCAACAAGTGAGTTTGGCAGGAGTTCTCTGTGTTTTTATTGCTAATGCTGCAATCCAAAGGTTTGTGGACCGTGATATGCTAATGCGAAGTCATTGGGGTCTTGGAGTTGGCCACACCTATTCCCATGTTCGGGACGGTGCCATGCTCAAAGCTGACTTGAAGTCGGTCAGAGCTATCCCATCTAGCTTGAACGCCTGGTGTTCTACACCGAACAGTGCTGTTGTGCCTGCCACTGGTATGTCGCTCATGGACACACATGATCTGCATAGGTTCGACGATCTCAACAATGACTTCTCACCATCCGACCTGGATTGGGAGTTGTCGGAACTTGAAGACCATCTTTGCGGCGATATGCAAAATGAACTTGATCACGGCGGCATCCAATGTAATTCGGGTTCCTTGTTGGTTGCCACTCATTCCATCGAGTCTCGCAATCAGTTCCTCGACCTTGACCCAAGTCTTTCACTTGCGGACCTCGATACCCTTGAGTGGGAGATGTCACACGATGAAAGTGGAGATGAAAATGGAGATCATGATAGTGGCGAATCGGATGAAGACTCGGACACATTTCATATCTATGAGATGTATGGTTCTGATTCAGGCAGCGAGGAGCTGGATTAGGTTCGGAGCTAGCTCGTGAGTCTCGTCGGATTTTTGCGTCTCTGACCTTCATTTAAACTGTGCTCTAATTTACAGAGCAGTTCGCGAGATGGCCCTCTGCCTGGCTCGAAAACGAGTATTTCGCAGTCGCGCGCATTTATGAGTATGCCTCTCCCCTCATGACCAAGAATTTTAATGTTCTTCCTTGGTTTCATCATTTGCTCGTATACTAGTTGCTGGCGCATTGCTCTCAACTCAAGCTTCCTCTGCTCGTCCGCTGGTCCCAGTGCTGCTGGGATGCATGATCTGAGCCTCCAGTATCCCTACATTTCCTTCTCTTGAATTAGTAGGAAGTCTCGAAGTGAATTAATTATCTGCCTTGTGAATCAAGCTGTGAGTCACTCGCCAGGGCTTCGGCATTTCCCGGCGTGATCACTACGGTGACTGCTACTAGGTGTCGCAAAACTTTATCTCGGGCTGCAACTTCTGGGCCGTTTCAGTCTCATCCTACTCGTCAAAATCTTGATCTTGATCATCGCGGACGGCTTCCTATTCAATCCGGGGTGTCTAGAATGCCTCTTCACCATGGCTCGGGCCTCGTAAATGTCTCATTCAAGTTGGTCGTCGTCAGCGGGTTCCGTCGACTCGTCTGCGTCCTGAAGGCACTGCGGGCACTGCGGGCAGTGTGAGTCACGACCCTGATCCGCAAGATGTGGAGGATCTTTGAGGATGTGAGTCTGTTTGGCTTCTGTCCTCATCATGCTTTTGCTTCATCATCCCTTCCAGCGTTTGGGGCACGAGTTTGGTGGGCTGACGAAACAGTGCAACGACCTAGGCATCAATACGTCGATACCATTACGAGAAGGGTTTCCCGTGCCACACGTTTGGGACGTACCCCACACGTCGTTTTCGTTTGGTATTTTCCATTCACCACTGCAAATCCTATGGCCAAAGCTTCGCAGGTCAACGCCGATTTTCTTTTTGGTATACAACTTGCTCGGGGCCGTCGTCTTGACCTTGTTCGTCAGGTGAGGGCGTGCTTTCCATGGTTACTGCAACCATGCTCAAGGTCGATTAGTATCATCGTCTGGAATCTCAATGCGCTGTCCAGGAGATGGATGATGCATCTCTTACTGAGGCGCAGCGGGAGTGGATTGATCTGCAAAGGTTCATCAGGCGACTCAAGTAATCCAAGAAACCAAAGAACCTGCCGACCGCTCTTTCTGCGCCAACTCATAAAAAGCTCGGGCTCCGTTCTTGAGTCCGGAAACGGGTCTGCCGGAGCGCCAAAACCTCGCAACCGTTCCACAACTTGAATGTGTGGGTCATCCCTAATTCCCCTTATTGCTCTACCGACTCACCGTTTCTCGGTTAGAAACCCAACGGCATTTATCGACACCGAGCTTCCTTGGCATACCCCCTATCGGCTCGTCAAGACAGGTCGAAAAAGGACATCGTCGAAGGTGGGATCAACCTGCGCAACTGAAATGGGAGCCTGAATAGATCGAGTTTGGTGCGATCCGGAAACGACCAGAGGTGTATGCGTGGAGCCATCACGCGGCCGACTCGATGTATTTGCGCTCGGAACGTAAGGTTGCTTTCTTTATTGAGTCGAGGAGCGACTGACGGATGGTAACCTGTATTAGATGGACCTCGGCAGGCTGGACATGGCGAAGGTCGTTTGTGAGAAGTACCTTCAAAAACGCAATGCGGCGGGTCAGGGTGAGTTGTGTTCAATGTCGGTCATGATGCATGTTGTGTTGATGTGGCGTGTAAAGCTGTTCCAACAGACGTGGGTGACTCAGACAATCATGATGGATGGGGTCCGGAGCATGATGCGACGAGGCCTACGTTGTCACCGCAGGCGGTAGTGTCGATGGCGAGGGAATGGTATGTTTTGGACACTTTTATAGGAGCGAAACCCATCCTTGTTTAGGATGAGGGGCCCCTAGGACTTGCTAGATGACCCGGACATCGTGTGCTCCTCGAAGAGGCGGCATTCCGAAGGTGCGTGGAGCTGATGTGACTAGTGATGAACTTCTCTCTATGTCATTGCACCGCATCCTTGCAGACATGAAGTCGCCGCAGGCTGAAGGGGAGGTGGTGGCTTAAAAACGCAATGCGAGCGTCAAACGCGGATTGTTTGGGGAGAGGTTGGAGGCAGATTGGTATGTTTCGGCCTATCCTCATTATCTGTGTGTCCTCACACCACGCTTTCATGAGTTCGCCTGGACGGCGTTCGCTTGACCTCAGGTATCGCCCCTTTTGTTCCGTCCTTGCATTAATATTGCGTTCTTACAATCTCCAGACGCACCTCACCCCCTCTGTGCACTCTTGGACCCAGTCCTCCTTTCCTGTTGTTTCGTCACCGCGAAATAGTCGCTCAGCCACGAGACGAGTGAGCTAGAAGAAGGCAATGCAAGCGTAAACAACGAAGACGCAATCCTGCTGGAAGAAAAGTCCCGACGTGTGTGGCTTGAGAGGTTCGAGAGATGAGAGTGCGTGTCAATTCGGTTGTGTTAACCTCTCCTCCTGACGATGCCTACGCAGGGTGGAGATTCAGATCCTCCTTTACCTCCTCAAACTTTACCTGCCTGGACCTTGCGCCCCGCTGTCCCGAGTAAGGAGACCTGTGAACGATGGGAGCACGACGAACGTGAATGGATGCAAGCATTGTAAATACCGTAGAGCGCCAGTGAGTCCGACTGTCTAGGATGTTGACTTGAGTGTCCATTAAACACTCCATTCACCATAGGTTCGAATTGATACTTCCCGACATGTGTGTGCACTTTTACGCCAAAAGTCGTTCTTCCATTCAGAACAAGACACTGACACCCGTTCAAATGGATCTGAGTCTCACTTGCACGGTTCTAGTCATCCACGTACTAGCCGTAAACTTGTCCGTCCACCTCTGGCTCCATATCATAGTCCAAAGGTAAACTAAATCCAAGACCCAAACTCTCACTACCTGGACCTAGTACCTACCTGCAATATCTTCGAATGATGCGGCTTTCTCGGCGAAGAAACGACCGAAAGAGCGGGCAACAGAGACTTCATATAGGAACGGGCTCCTCTTCTTACTCGGCATTCTCGCCGTCCTGTTCACCAAGTACATCTTCTCCGAGGTACGCGAAAACGCCCAAACTCAAAGAACTCCATCTCGCACCCGAGGACCTCGCCATTTTCTTTTCCGGCCTCGAAAAGGGGTCGCATGCATCCACATTGAACCAGGTGACGTGTGCGGGAGAAGGGCCAACTCACACTCTCGTGACCTAGCCACGAGAAACCCTCGACGCCTACTGTTCCATCGTCATTGGTAGTTTCATCCCCGGCTTCTTTGTAGCTCTTGTTCGCGAACGCTTCCCGTCGCTTTGTATCACCCTATCTAAGTGGTCCGTTGCTAGATTCAAGCGTCACCAGGATTGGCGTAGCAGGTTGTTGTCGCTCACCACTCCGTAGGACAATCTTGCGGTCACGGTTATGGACCCCTTCGTCCAACAAGGCCGTCAAAGTGCTTTATCGGTTGGCCTGCATCATGATCAGTGGGGACGAAAGGTTGAAACTTTGTAAGGTGCGTCCCAGAGTCTCCATATGGTAGTTAGAGGCATTGATGGTCGCCACCTTGCCGTTACTTCAGTCATTGTCCCATGACCTTGTCCCGTGACTGAATTCTGCGATGGTGCCCTACAGGTCACGTTTTATTAAGCGACAAGTTATTTAAGGGCGTCAAGAAGGAGCTGAGCCTCAGCCACTTCCTTTCTCTTCAACCTGCTCATCCTCCATGTCTAGCTCAACTAATGCTTCGGTTACTGCTCCATCTGACTCGTCGGCTACGGGACAGAAGAGGCTATGGTCGAATGCTCTGCAGACGGGCCCTAGGAAACGACCGTAGGTCTCGCGCACTACAGTACAACGTCCGTCACTCATCCCGAGTTTAGAACCACTCAGGACTCGCTGGTACACCACGGACGACACTTCGGACGTGCAATTCACTCCTTCTGCAGCGTTCAGACATTGGTCACTAACGGCCTCGTCATAATGGGTGAACTGGCTGACAGAGACATGGAGACTTTCTCCGAAAAGTGAGCATCCCTCAATTCAGATGTGGTGCCTCTAAAAATCCATTGCAGCGAAAGGAAGGAGTTCACCGTGTTCCTCGAGTTACTGAAATTAGTGCCGTCGCTCGAAGCTCGACTCTTGTCATCCGATGAGGAAGAAGTGGTTACCATGGCTGAACTGGTGGATGAACTCACTGTGGGATACTGTAACGGATGAGCTGATTGTTCTTTTAGATCCAGAAAGGCGCGAATGGCGCCAGGGCTGACGACACGAAGGGCATGAAATGTGCAATCATCGACTGGATCACGCCGAAAGGTCAATCGCTCAACCCGCACATTCCCCGTAATGCGAAATCTGGTCGAGGCTTCCACCACGAACGCACTGGCGCACTGCTGTGTCCAGCAGGGTACGATTGGTCTAACACCGAGTAAGTCCATTTTCAATTCAATTTAACTATCAGTCTAACAATGTATCGCAGAATCAAAGAGAAGTTGCGTACTGGGCAACTCCGCATTGCAGGTGATCAATGGCCTATCTTTTTGTACGCGAATTATACGTACGACGCAGAAGACCCATGGAATGGCTTGTTACGTGGCGGGATATTGGTCTCGGTAAGTTTTTTTCTAATTCTCAATTACACACCGAGAGATTGTGTTAAACAGGCTTATAAACATATTTTCACATCTCCGAGTTCCGTCGATGTTGAAGAGCCGAAGGCCACACGTTCTTGCAATGCTCGCATCCATGGGATGCAGGTTGTAACTGAGGCGTCAATTGCTTACGTTGCGACGCAGGTAAGTGTCTCGGTTTGATCAGTGACATGTTCAATGGCTCATTCTTAGATAGGCCCGTTTTGCGCTGACGTCTGCCCAAGTATTTTCACGCACGGACCTGTTGACAGATTCAGAACGATTTTATAATAGCATACTTGAACTCCTTGACGATCCAGAAGAGAAAGAGGAAGTCAATTTGCTCCTACAGTGGTGGAATAGGTAAGTTCATATTGCATCTGGGATGTTCGTGCTAATATTGTCACAGGCAGATATTCTCAACCAATGCCCAAAGTACTCAGTTGCCTTCTGAGAACAGTGCCCTAGCAATGATTCGTCGCAGAAGGGCAGTGCTTAAAGCAGCCAATGACCCCCAGCCGAGTACAAGCACAGCTGTGGCTAACTCTGTCCCTGGGCTGACCTGAGATTGACAGGGTAGCTTTCCAAGTGTTATTGGTCCCCTGCCACATGGCATGGTAACTGCCACAGTATCTTCACTTTAGACCCACATGCCTTGTCATAGTATGAGTGCAATAGATTATGTTGTGTTTGCTTTCTTTGCTTGTCCTAGTTCATTATTGTCAAATGGAATGATAACAGACAGACTGGTCAGATATTTGTCCTGAAGATGAGCTGGCTTGTGTGTGCATCACTGATACACCTGGTCAAATGTTTGTCTTGATGATGGTTGGGCTCACTTGTGCATCACTGATACACCTGGTCAGATGTTTGTCTTGATGATGGTTGGGCTCACTTGTGCATCATCATTGAGACATCTGATCAGATGTCTGTCTTGATGATGGTTGGGTTCACTTGTGCATCACTGATACACCTGGTCAGATGTTTGTCTTGATAATGTACTGGCTCATATGTGAAGCACTGATACACCTGGTCAAATGTCTGTCTTGATAATGTACTGGCTCATATGTGAAGCACTGATATACCTGGTCAGATGTTTGTCTTGATGATGGTTGGACTCACTTGTGCATCACTGATACACCTGGTCAGATGTTTGTCTTGATAATGTACTGGCTCATATGTGAAGCACTGATACACCTGGTCAAATGTCTGTCTTGATAATGTACTGGCTCATATGTGAAGCACTGATACACCTGGTCAAATGTCTGTCTTGATAATGTACTGGCTCATATGTGAAGCACTGATATACCTGGTCAGATGTTTGTCTTGATAATGTACTGGCTCATATGTGAAGCACTGATACACCTGGTCAAATGTCTGTCTTGATAATGTACTGGCTCATATGTGAAGCACTGATATACCTGGTCAGATGTTTGTCTTGATGATGGTTGGGCTCACTTGTGCATCATTGAGACATCATCTGATCAGATGTCTGTCTTGATAATGGTTGGGTTCACCCATGCATCACTGATACACCTGGTCAGATGTCTGTCATGATAATGGACTGGTTCATGTGTACAGCACTGATAAAATTTGTCAGATGTTTGTCTTGAAGATGAACTGGCTCATGTGTGCATCATTGATACATTTGGTCAGATGTCTGTCTTAGAGATAGATTGGCTCAAATGTCCAATATTGACATAACTTCTCACATCTATCATTAAAGTAGAGTTTCTCATGATCACAAATGCTCTCAAGGGATATATTGAATGATCTGATCATATGTATTTGTGGTAGACATTTCAAGGCATTGTATAGTGGATAATATTATCTATGACATTGTCATTTTATTAAAAATTTCCTGATGTGAATTGTCACGTCCGGTAGCGATGTGAGAACCACTGAGAAGTAACGAAAGTCCGACGGGAAATTGCGAAAAGTCTTGGATTGATCTCATACAGTATATGTACATATGATGAAAGCACAGCTGGGATGACGTGACAGATAGTAATGCGAATACCTACCGAGCAAATTGACCTTCAGCGAGTCATTGATCAACCGGATCCATCTTGATCCACTGTTTGAAAGCATCTCTACGTCCCGAAGCAAACCCGTCTGCATTTACAGGAATATCCACCACACGGTTGAAAAACTTCTGAATCTTATCACGCATCCTTGCGACACACTGGACACGCTCTGGTGTCAGCATGATTGCATGACTGAAAGGGTAAGAAGAGAGCGCGAGTGATCACATTTCCACCACCATCTAAGAAATGATGGAAACCAGTTGCAGAGAGAATGAAAGATCTGACACTTACCCAAGCAAGCAGAAATGAGACACTCTCCGCTGCAAACAACTCCTCCGAGCCGATGAGCATCTGCTCGGGCGAATATATGAATATCTTGGGAATGCCGATGTAGGTGCCGGAGCTGGTATTTGTGAGGGCTTGGTACATATAATGTCGGGTGGTTCGGTTCTCAAACCACACTACCGTGTGATCGTCGACCCACTTGTGCCAGAAATGAAAGCCGAAGTAGTCATCCCAGGACGTTTGATGGTCGACGAAGGAAACCGCTTCGGGAGTGAGGCTCATAGGCAAAATGTTCGGCATTGCGAAGAGGGAGAAAAGCGGATCAGCGAAGGGCGGCGGGTGGTGCAGGAGAAATCGAGTCGATAACCATGTCCTTGCAAGGTATGGGAAAGCGACGCTTGGGAGCTGTGAAAGAGCGGTGTTACAAAGAGCAGATCGCGTTAGTTGTCGTGAAGTACATACCATTGCCGCAACGGTGCTTCGCAGTCCGTCTGAATCGGGTATAGGGAAAAGATCTAAGTAATGACTGTTTAGAACGTTCAAGCCCGAGAGGAATTTTACGTACAACGTTCGATTCCTGGAAACAGTGCCTTTTGACGGTGGGTAACATTGTCAACGACGGAGATGACTGTTGCTTGAGGATACGTTAAGGAAGGAGCGACCATGACAAGCGTGAGCTGATCGACGATGAGATATCTTGTGAGAACCAATGAGCATTCGCTGGCGATGCGAGCCCAGGCATTGACGTGGCAGTACATGAAGTAGTGCAAATACCCTGAAGAAAAAAAGGGAAAAGGTTAGACACGACAAGTAAAAGATTATACGCCATTACCGCCGAGTGCGGTGAACTCAACGTGGTCGAACAAACGCAGTGGCAGCAGCTGAGGATCAGGTGCCTCAATCAGTAGCGGGTCCTCTGCCAGTGCCTCTGATAGCGTCGATGGTGCCGTAGAGGCCTCGAGTTCGGCGATAATGTCGACGCCAGGACCCAGGACGATGTACTCGCAGCTTTGGGGCGAATTTGGGACAGAGCGACCTGCCATGGAACTCGACACTCAAACTTGAACGTTGAACGGGAGATCGATTGATTGAGCAAAGGACTTACTACCTCCGCTCGAATTGGCTTACCTAAGCAATGATCACTTGGTGGACCAAATCAGTTGCTCACCATCTCTGCCATTCTACCCATTCGCCACGTCATGAGCACGGCTCGGAATAAAGGCGCGACGCACCACAACGACAACGCGATACGACGGCACTACCATGACGCCCCCAGGCCACTAGTGACCACCTGCCAACTCACTTTGCAAGGAGGACGAGGACGGTTACGCAGATGACGCGCACCGCACGGCCATCACTGCTCCTTTGCCATGCAGCCACAGCCGCTGTGAGGGAGGACATGCCACCACCGACGAGTCGACGACAGCTGACGACGACGTGTACCATGCGTGTCATTCCACCACCACCGCTCGCCCCTTCACGATGCAAGGGGGACGAGCGAGGTATGACGATGACGACGCGTGCCACGCGTCCATGCCAACTCCACCACCCTCCCTTCACGAAAACGACGACACAACAACTGCGCAAGTCGCGCACGGGGCCGCATGACGACAATGAAGACATGGACCGCATGCTACCACCACCGGTCCCTTTTCTCCACAACGAGGACAAGGCGAGGACGCAACGACGACAAAGCAGTACAACCACCGTGCATCCGTCCACCACACGCGCAGACAAGGGCGGGAACAGCACCACCGCAAGTCCGGCATCCGTTCACCACGCGCGTGGATTGAGGGCGAGACAGGTGACGATGACAACGACGCAGGTGACGGGGCGTGCGACGCGCTCCACGCAACCTCCATCGCCACATGGCAACGACACAGTACGCGACGAGGGCGAGGACAGCCGGAGGCAGGGACAATAACAGGGTGCCCGCGCCCTGCCACAATGCTGCCACCGCCACACTCACGCCTTCGCCGCGGATTGCGGACGAGGACATCGCAAAATGGCGCTGATGCTGGCTCATCTGCGACATGACGACGACGCGACAAGCACCGCCTTTCCCTTTGCCCACAAGGAGAACGAGGGGGGCGACAACGACAGTGCGTGCGATGTACCGCAGCAGCCCCACACTGCCCATCCCCTCGTCACGCAACAAGTACAAAGGCAGGAACGGCGATGACACGGTGTTGTCGACGACGCTGCACCGCTAACGACACCACGGCGACGATGGGTTACCAGTGTGTCTAAGGATGACATGGTGAAGACGAAACGACAATGACAAGGGCGAAGACGAGGACGATGTGATATCGATGTGTTGTCGACACGGGTGACGGGCTTCGTCAACGACCACAGTGACGACGCGTGCACCATTGCACCCCCCGACAGAATGAGGTGGACGCCACTTAGGACGAAGACGTCACAACAAGCATGGCATGACGGGGATAACCCGACGAGGGAACGGCACTGGCACGACGGGCACAACGCAATAATGATGAGGACGGTGCATTGATGTGAAGACTCAGAGCGAGGACACGACAATGACCGGATGCCGTCGACGATGAGGTTCCGTTAACAAACCATGGCAGTAAATGTGTGCAGCGCCGCGATGGCGTTCACTCTCTTGGTCTTGTGTCGCCAAGACCCAACGAAGTTGTTGAACGAGCTGCTACCAAACCACACAAGGTGTGGAAGCAATGGAAGATGACGATTTTGGAGCAGCTATGTCGCCCTATGGACCGATACTCCTTATCCGGAGTAAAATTCGGGGACATGGACGGATTCGTGCAACAGGAGCAAGATCTGCTCCACCTTCTCGTCGAGGATGCCATTGTGGTATACAACGGTTACACTGGCAGGGACTACCTCCGGATCAATACGAAGTTTTTTCATTCCTTTTTTTTCTCTGCCCGCTTCATTCGTTTCTGAACATAATCAAGCATTCATGTAGCCACTAGTCGTTGACTCGTATTGTATACCCCGCCGGATGGACGGCGTCGATTGTCACGTACTAGTATTATAGCTCTATGCCGGTAACCATAAGAACAAGACGGTGAATTTACAAGGGAATTGGTGTGCATACTGGACTTTGAGATGGCAAGGTATCCCAAAACCTCCACCATCATCATCTCCACCACCCGACCCCACCGACGACGACGACGACGATGAGAACTTGAAGCGTCATGGCAAAGGAAAAGCCATCAAACGACCCCACCCAAAACAGTCCACCTTCACCCAAGGATATCGCCTACCTCATCTCGCTCGCCCTCTCCGACTACAACGTCTGGCTCGACGCAGACCTCTGCTGGAAACTCGATGCCTGCTTGCAAAATGACACCTCGCCTGACGAGGCTGCATGTATGTGTGCTGGTTCATGCTACATTGAGCGTTGACTCGTGCGCGCAGACAAAGTCGTACCCATCAACTACCTCCGAAGAGTCCTATTTCGTGGTTCGTTACCCCTAGCGAACAGCCAAACCAACCCGTCTGAAATCGAGGTGGCCGAAGCCCTCCGTACACACGCGAGTGATAGCCTGCAAGTGCGAATGCGTCTGCCCTCATCGTCTGGTATGGCGCTGGAAAAACCTCGCGGAAGAAAGACACGAAGTACACAAGAGAGACTGGGCGACTCCGCGTGCCCGATGGGATGACTTGACCGCGTACTTTGTGAGTCTCTCCGTTCCTCTTGTACGCTTGTTAACTGTGTCCCTAGGAATGCGTGCCACCACAGTACCGTTCCGTCGGGGGTATCGCATGATTCGTCGATGCCCTACTGTCTGAAACAGAGGCAGGCGGAGACGTGGGACCAAGCTTTCATGTCCAATGTGTTGACTCTCTCCACATTACCTTGACAAACCTGGAGACGTTCCCAAATGTAAAGGATACGCGTTGGTCACCTTTTGAATCAAATCGGACTTGGAAACTCTCCTCGCCACTGTCCCCGGCGACGCCTTGCCCATCGTGAAAGAAACATGGGTTATGGGCAATCTCCAAAGCGCGGGATGCGTTGAACGAGGAGTACATTGCCTATAAACAATCCCTTATCGAAGAGGTGCCACGCGCTGCGGCCAACATGCAAGACCGTGACTTTGGCCCGTCCGATTGCTACTCCAGCCGGGAGGAGCCCATCGACATCCCTCTTGAGACTCACACGCAAACGCGGACGACGGTCTCTTCACCCTACCCATTCGACTGCCTCGTTTTCGTGCGCAATCCCCATCCAGACACAAACAAGACCATGCTGAAATCACTCTTTACACAAGTATTTCAAGACCAAGACGGAGTCGATCCACATGGACATGCACCAGCGTCTGGTCTCGACTATGTTGACTTTAACAAAGGCATGGACACGGTACGTGCTCCCTTTGTCTCTGAAGGAAGGTCCCAAATGCTCATCATGGCGTCATGTACATCACTGCCACCTTCGTCTTGCGTCTCCAGCACGCCAAACGGTTAATAGCTTACTTTGACGCGTGACCGACGGCAGTAGGCACATGGCCTAGACGCAACGGGCCGAACACCTCTCCCAGAAGACAAACCGATAACGATGGAGTTGGTCCGAAGGAAGAAGGAAGAAGTGTACTGATCGAAGATACGTAAAAAGGTGTGCCGCCAGGCTGTGGACAAGGTCGTCCAGTGCGAGTTGGAGTCCGAGACCGCGTCTGCGCCTGCATCCTCATCGACATGAGGCAACGGTGTTGTGAAAGTAGACAGAAAAAACGGAGACAAGGGATCTCGTTTGAGTCTAAGTGTACGATCATCCAGAGTTACATCAATTTGTCAATATTTTTTCCTCCCCATTTTCCTGATGGTTAACCTGGCAATAAACAAAAGGCCCAATGCCGAATGTAGAGTGTGCTTGGTACTTCCAACGTCACGGTGACCTTCTCGTGGAGCAATTTGCTGGCCCGTCCTCAAGGGACTTTGAGAGTTGACGACACCCGTAAGATACCACATATGCAACCGATGCAAGAGATTCGGACTCTTATATTATATTGGTCACATCCGAGCCGAGCGAGTCACCACAAGCTTTAGAGTCCTATACCGTCCCCTATCGCTCGGGCACGGCACCACCTTCCTTATAGAGCTACAGGTAATGCCGACACCCTTCTGCTGACGCTTCTGACGCTCTTCCCTCATATCGTCGTCGTTGCCAGTGCCCTCGTCGTCATCGTCGTCGCCGTCATTGCAAGCTCCCTGAGCTACGTCATCACCGTCATTACAAGTTCCCTCGTCGTCGTCGCTATCATTGCAAGCTCCCTCACGTCGCCATTGTTGTCCACACGCCGCCATCGTTTAGTACGACCCCTACCCTCCTTATCATTCCATCGCCCTCCGTGCGCTCCTTAGCGTCGTCGTCATTGCCATCTCCCTCATCGTTGCAATCATCCACCCCCTCCTTGTCGTCGTCCACGCCTTTGTCATCGCTGCCGTTGTTATCTATCTGCTCTCCGTTATCGCTGCGCCATCACCGTCCACGCCCCCTCACGATCGCCGTCACTGTCTATCTTGTCATCTCTGCTGCCTCTGCGTTGTCATCATCGCCCACGCCCACATATCCACTCCTGCCGCTGTCCACACCATCGTATTCCTCGCTTTCCCTCTGTCCTGTTGTCGCCCTCACTATCATGGTTCCGCTTTCCCCGCTTTCCCCTCATTTTTACTCTCGACAGCAACTGCTGTTGTCGAGAGCCGATCCTAACGTGGTCAACATCGTTACCACCTCACCTCTCTTACTATATCGTGGATACTACACGCCAACACAAACACTACTTCCCGTCCTTCGCCACACAACGATGATGAGGGCCACAACGAACATCGAGGACGTGAAAAAGACCAGGACCTGGGTATGACATGACCACACGCCGCGCGCCAGCATCACCACGGAGACATGCAAAACAGTCCCCTCTGCGAGGCGGAAGAAGCCGAGGAAATTGGAGTCAAGTATCTTCTCAACGATATCAAAGACTCGACGACGACCCTCGCCACAGGCGTGAGCGAGCAGCTCACATCGTTGCAAGGGTTTCAGTCTCAACGATGTGACGTACTCGCTCCTTTTGGACGTCGGCGCGGGACATGAACCACCTACCACCTGCAAGATGTGCTCAAACTCCTGGATCTGAGTGATCCTATGTTAGGCACTGCTTTACGCTGAGTCCGAGCGATCAATTGTCAGTGGTATATACGAGGACTGGCAAGCTGCGAGCCTAGCTACAGCCGGATATGATTATGGTGAGCCACGTTTGCTGGCTATATTCATGCTAGTTTTGGACTTATCATCCGCTTGTGTTATCAGTCCCTATTGGTACGGATGAGGTATTCCCATATTCACTGGTCGTGAATCATAGAATCTGCCTGACTGACCACTCGGTGATTGTAGATCGAATCGCGGTCAGAAAACTTGTCTATCTCTAATGTAACTGCAGAACAAACACTGAAATTGGGTGTCCACGTTGTTTGTTCCTGTGCCTTTGTCAGATACTGTTCGTTTTGTAGTCTGTGCATCAACCACGGAGAGGGCGTGGGCAACGCGTTTACCCCGAAGCTCAAGATCATAGCAACGAACAGAGACGTCAAGACCGTGTAGCAATACCTGCAGAATGCATTCCTCGGCACGTACACCGTTGTCACCTAACCATAGGTGACCTGGAAGGACTACTGCTCTAAGATTATGGAGACACTGCGCCGGAACGCCGTTCTGTGCTTGGACAAAACCAGTACTCTGATCTGGCAAGTCGTATGGCTCTGTTCTTCTGTTTGATAACTTGCCAAAAGAACAGGTGTCCTTGCACTATAAGTTTGTCATGTCGGCTACAGTTTTACTGGTCGTTGAAGTATGGAACAGATGCCGGAAGCCGCTATACGCCAGCGTTCAAGGCCTCCAATTTTAGTGTCGCCATGGGCAGCGGAAGCGATGTTACAAAAGAGGCTGGTGAGTCAATCTCTCGTCGTTTTCTTGCCTTCGAAACTAATTTGTGAACAGTCTGGCTGATCGAGGGCTCGAAAAGGAGTCGATACCTGCAACTTCATCAGTGTGCACGATACTTGTAAGTGGTGTTGTGTGACATCAGTGTGTAATCACGTGACTAGGCCCACATTAGTGCATCACACCTGCAATCTCCGCACCAAATCGCCCTTTGCTTAAGCGGGCGGGTATATAAGGAGAGCTCAAGATACTATCCTTCAGGTTCCCTCCTTTCACTTCATCAGCATTCTCACTTCAAATAGACGGGGGTTCCTTCATGTCTAATTCTACTCTTTCTTCCAGTCAGGAGTCTTCGACCGCAGGACAGAAGCGGACACGGCCGAGTGCCCTGCAGACGGGACCTAGAAAACGACTGTACGTCTTACAGTTGACTGCATTATCGTCGCTCACTGTGCGGCAGAAGTGCTCAAGACCCACTTGTGCACCATGGCCGACACTTCGGACGTGCCATTCACGCGTTTTCTAGCGTGCTGACACTACTAACGAATGGAATCGTCATGATTGGGGAACTGGGTGAGAGAGGCCTTGAGACGTTTACACAACAGTGAGTACCTGCTTCATGTACACTTGAGCTCGTCTCAGGATATCTTTCACAGAGAAAGGAGGGAATACTCTGTCTTTCTCGACTTGCTGAAGTTGGCGCCATCCCTAGAAGCTCGTCTTCTGTCTGCTGACGAGGAGGAGGTGGGTACTATCGCAGAACTGGTGAGTCAGATCGTCGCATATCGGTGTATTCTTGCTTCATCATCATTCCCTTAGCTCCAGAAAGGCGCGAATGGTGCCAGGGCCGACGACACGAAAGGCATGAAGTGTGCCATTATTGATTGGATCACGCCGAAGGGTCAATCCCTAACTCCCCATATTCCGCGGAACGCGAAGTCCGGTCGAGGATTTCATCACGAACGTACCGGAGCGCTGCTTTGCCCAGCCGGTTATGATTGGTCTAACGCGGAGTGAGTGCTCCAATTTATTTGACGGATCCTTGGTACATTATTTGTTCCAGGATTAAGGAGAAGTTGCGTGATGGGCAACTCAGAGTTGCTGGGGACCAATGGCCATTATTTCTGTATGCGAACTACACGTATGATCCTGAAGACCCCTGGAACGGTTTAATGCGCAGTGGCATATTAGTCTCGGTAAGTCAAAAATTGATCAATCGTTGATTTACTGATAGATCATCCTTATGCAGGCCTATAAACATGTCTTTACGTCTCCAAGTTCTGTTGATGTCGACAAGCCGAAAGCGACGCGCTCATGCAATGCCCGTATCCATAGGATGACTTTGGTGACGAAAGCATCGCTCGCTTACATTGCAACACAAGTCAGTATTGAGTTACACCCTCGCCTTCAACCCACAGCTTACACCTTTTCCTAGGCTCGTTTCGCGTTGACCTCGGCCCATGTCTTTTCACGGACCGATCTTTCGACCGATTCTGAACGGTTCTACAACAGTATCCTGGAACTCCTGCATGACATCGATGAGAAGGATGAAGTCGAGCAGTTGCTGCATTGGTGGAACAGGTAAATTTCCAACATTTAGAGGCTCAGTATACTAAAAACTCTCAGGCAAATATTCCCTAGCAGTGCAGAGAGCACTCTTCTACCTTCTGAGAACAGTGCACTTGCAACAATTCGTTGGAGGCAAGCTGCACTGAAAGCTGCTAACGGCGTGAATGCTGCATCCCGGGCCGGAGATGACTAAGCTGCCAAGTGAGCATGACCTGGTCCTTTGGTAGGAAGAGATGTGGTGTCTGCCCACTGTACTTCCAGTCTTTATTATATTGTGTGTGTAATGTGCATAAAGATTGAATACAATCTATTTATCATTTCTGGTATGCATTGTAGTGAATGTACTTCTTAAGTTTGTCAAAAGGGATACAGAATGAATGCTACACCATTGGGCTATGATGACCATCACTGAACTAGAGTATACTGCTGATGCATATGGCAAGTGACAGCAGAGTCTGAGCAGACTGATAGTGATGTCCATAAGTGCACTAGTAGTTACTAGTATCAATACAGGATATGTTATAGCAGGTTGGTAGGTATGTAACATATGTCAATCAATCTGCTACTGATATATAGAATCCTCTAGGACAGACTGACAGACTTGTTCATGAATAAAGTGCTGCTATGTAGGATAATATAGAACAGACCAACAGACTTGCTCATGAACAGAGTGTTGCTATATCAGATCATCTTGGTCAAACTGACAGACTTGTTCATGAATGCAGTGCTGCTATGTAGGATAATATAGAACAGACAGATAGACTTGTTCATTAACAGAGTGGTTACTATATAGGATCATCTTGGTCAGATTGACAGACTTGTTCATGAACAAAATGCTGCTATATAGGATAATATAGAACAGACAGACAGACCTGTCCATGAATATAGTACTGTTAAATCACTTCATTCTGATTTATTTGATATATGCTATCTATGCTCCCAGTGATTATCTACTATAATCAGATGATGTATCTTTTTGATAAAGAGGATAAGGTTCTTTGCAGCAGCTAATGTTATAAATGACATTGTCATTTCAATTAAAATTTCCTGATGCAGCGCCAGTGAAGTCGGGCAATTCCAGGAAGGGAAAACAACGTGATCAAGACATTCAAGACCAAGCTGAACAGCCAGTGGCTGAGACCGAGGCCGAGGAGAGGCCCCAGGGAAAGGGAAAGGGCAAGGGCAAGGCGAAGGAGACGACCGGTGGTCAGTCAAGAGCCGCCGAGACGGCCGAGCCATTACCCGTTCGTGTTGGACCCCCTGGCCCAGGAAAGATCAGAGGATCTACGGCTCCAAAGAAGATTTTGAAGAATGCCGTGCAGCCAAAGACTAAAGCGACGAGTGACGCAGCCGAGGAAACGCAGGAGGAACCCGAGGAGCCGAGAGGTTGATCTCGACAGTGCCAGCCGGCTGCCTGCACTACCAGAAGCCAAAGTCGAGGTCGGTTGCGTGTCCGTGGATCGGGCGATGATGCCCAGACTCCCAATGATGGCAAGCAGATCGCCGACGAGCCATGTACACGATGCAAAGGAAAGTACGTTTGCGTCGTGGGTCACAATTTGGCATGCAGGATGTGCAATGGCAGCAACGTGAAGTGCAGCTTCGTCAGTCAAAAGGGAACAACTGGGAAGCCGGCAACTCGGGCGAAGTCAGTCCCTCGGGAGAAGCAGCCCCAAACGTCCGCGGGGGGTGTAAACGAGGCGGAGGGTTCCAGGAACGCCACTCGACCCATGACATGGAAGCGTCGTCAAGAAAGCACGCCCACACCTACGCCGTCCGACTCCACCGACCCATCTGGCGATATCTCGTCCCCGCTGCCCAAACAACAGCGCCGAAAGCAAACGGAACCGGCGGCAAGTAACTTGTCGTCAGATTCGGCAGCACGACCTGTTGTCGTCCACCGAGACGCAAGGAATCCCCTGGCCAGGGCAAATAAACAGCCATCAAGTGAGTCTACGAACAGTATCCTTTCTCGATCCCGTCTCACATCTCACTTAGGATTTGATTGCGTCATGATAACAAACCGAAGACTCCCCACATGCTTCCCGAGTCGACGTTCGAGCCGACCCCCTCAACCAGTACCAACGTCAGTCAGGTTTCCACTTCCACAGAATACCAGGAACTTCGAAGAGAAAACGCCGAGCTCCGACACCGCATTGAGGTGTTGGAGAACGGCATGATCAGCATCGGGGAGGAGCTCAAGAAGTTCCAGGACCTTGGAAAATCGGGAAGTCGCTTCCCATTCGACAACCGGGATCTGATCGACTTCGCCGACGCCGACTCCCTCATGCAAGAAGCCGACGTACTCATCCCGATGGAAACAGGCGCCAGCGGCTCCATGGCAGCCGCAGCGAATCTGAGCACGCCGCCGCGTGGCCCTAGCTCTGGTGACGCACTCGGCTCACCTACTCCCCGAGGCGTCGCAACCGCTCCACAAGGTCCCGAGTCTCCGGTACGCCCTTCCACTCCGACAGACTGGGCCCCAACTCCAGAGAGAGAGTTGTGGCCCGTCGATGCGCCCGCACAATCCCTCTTCTCGGCGCCATCGAATGACCATACCAATGCCGAAGAACCATGCTCCGTCGGTGT
>JBBPSU010000076.1:0-26349 GCA_038093755.1 Tylopilus microsporus | reverse complement strand
TGCCTAACCTCGATGTGGTGCACGAAGCCGAGGTTAGGCATTGCAACACTTTTTGAGCCCACTGTATGTGGCAAAAAAGCAGGATGAATGGACAGAATGAATCAAATTAGCCCAATTCCAGCACAACAATGCCCTCACTTCTGCCACTGGCACTATCCCTTTCGCCATCACCTGAAATTATCACCCCTGTTTAGGATTCAAAGGAAATACCAAATTGGCAGCCAGAGAATTTGGGAAGGAAGCTAGGAAAGCCCACACAGAGATTAAAGAAGCCCTCGAGGCTACCCAAAAAAGAATAAAGCATTCAGTGGAGCAAAAACAAAGCAAAGCTCTGGGCTATTCCATTGGAGATCAGGTCTGGCTTTCCATGGAACATCTCAAACTCCCTTACACCATGTGAAAACTAACCCAAAAATGGATCAGACCTTATGCCATCACGAAGGTCCTATCAAATGCAGTTACATTGCATCTTCCTAAATCCATTCATATCCATCCCACGGTCAATGTTTTCCATGTAAAGCCTTATTGAGAAGTTCTAGTCAGCCAACCAACCTCACGTCCTGATCCTATCACCATCACAGAAGAAAGACAGAAGGAATATGAAGTCAAATCAATAGTAGCATCATGAATGAAAGGATGGCAACTCCAATACCTCATACATTGGAAAGGTTGGGACGATACAGATCGTACGTGGGAACCACTAGCAAATTTGGCTAATGTGGAAAAAGCAATTGCTGAATTTCATAAAAAGAATCCATCTTCTCCATGCAGACTCCATGGAATCACAACCTCTGATTTTGCCCCCCTTTTCCACAACTACTCTATTGATACTGAAACACGCTTCCATGCCACTTGCTTGGACTTCGAAGGAGATATATAATCCCCGATACACCCTTGACTTCCCCAGCATTCTCTCCTCACAACCACCATGTCTCTCATTGCCCTTTTTATCTGTGCCATCATCACCTTCATCTCCACCCTGGTCTACTTCCTTGCCCATGCCATCACCATCCATGCCTCTAACCTGGTTACTGAGGCAGCCCGTATGCAAACCCCCATCCTTGTCTCTCTATCAGTCAGACCCTGGCATGTATTCATGTTCTTGATGGTCACCACGGCTGAATGGTCCGTGATCGGAGTTAAACAAAATTGGGGTAAACCGATCAAATGTCCCCCTCTGGACTGGGAAAATGACCAATGAGATGTGACTAATGACCAACCAGTGAATGGGCCAAATCAGGGCCAATAGGGCACTTGGTAAGCTGAGTCATCTTGAATGGTGATCCATACCCATGAAACAGATTGGACAAGCTAATTGAAATTGTCTTGTTGGGACGACTCAATCTAAGAGGGGGGTAGCGTTATGATTTCTTCATTTTCTCCTTATCCTATTGGCTTGTTGATCATACGACTTCTTTCATCTTTTTTCATTGGACTCGTTATGACTCCACTTTTCTTTTACCATTTCTATCCACATAGCCTTGACTGCACATGGCTATGAGTACAGCCTTACGATACACATATAGTAAAGCATAGCTTGGTCTGTGCTAGATACGATACAGTATAAATACCCATGTAAAGTACAAATAGTGGCAGTCTTATCCACTTGTTATTCTCTTGTCCTTAGACTTGAGTCTGAATTAAGGATACTGCTCAAACATCTTTCTTATCCACTCGCTTCAGACTTGATGATTAGTCTTGAAGTCTTGAACACTAGTGCTTGTTGTTGTTTGTCTTGCCCTCGAGTGTCACGACTCAATCTAGGTTGTTGCACAAGTTGAAGTTGCATTACTGTTCAAATGTATTCTTGCTTGCAAAGCAATGCCTCTGGCTCAGTTCCTAGCCTCTCTTCATCTACTTGTCAACACTCCCTGAGGCAGTGTCCTCAGTTCTCATCAACAAACTCTGGAAGTCATGAAAGATTTCCATGAATTCTTTGCTCATCACATTTTTTCTCCTGCCACATCTGCATCCACACCTCATTCTACAAGTCATCAATCTGTCACTTCAACCCCTCATCACACTCTGGAACCCTCCAGAGGTGATCCCTCCAATGCCTCTGAGTCTGGAAACAAGTCTGACTCTAAAGATGACTACCCCCACAACACTCTGTTCCAGGTTGTGATTGCTATCCAAAAGCTCGCTTGCTCCTCTCATTCTCCCTCCACTCATTCCACCCCCTGTTCCAATTGGAAATATCTCTGATATCTGATGGCACAGTACAATGAAGGAATAAGTCAAGAGTAGGAGACTTACTCTTGTAGGTGAGGAGGTTCAGGAGTATGAACAGTGGAAGTTCAGAAGTGTTAAAAAGAACTTAGATTGACTGGGTGTAAAACCCAGTCTTATACAATGTCTACCTATTGTTTGTATGTATTGTACCAATGATAGAATATGGTAATCTTCTAGAACATCATAAAAGGTTTAGGCAATAGGACTATACTTATTATTCTATAGCAATAAGGACTACTATCTATAATGTCAGAGATAAGCAATAGCTGACTCATTCTAATGAGTAAAATAAATAGTGTAATGGATAAGAAAGATAAGAGAATCTAAACCTTTCTTCCTGAATCAATAGCTTAGTAATAGAAGAGCAGAAATAGAATACTACTGATTCAACACTTCTCCTCATTATCATTTGATGAAGGGAATGAGATTGATTTTCAAACAATTTTCTTCAAACTTTTGCCAAGTGAGATTCTTTGTAAAGAGATCTGCAAGCTGATCTTTTGTAGGAACATAGAAGATTTTGATAATCCCAAGATTAGCTGCTTCATGAACATAAAGATCTGGAATATCCATATGTTTCATTATTTCTTCCTGAGCAGGGTGAGAGGCTAGAAACTATTGATAGAGCTTTGGTTGTCACCATTGATGGCAATAGGATGAGCCATGTTATATCTGAATTCTCGAAAGAGATTCCAAATTCTCGAAAGTTGTTTAGTGGTCTCTGTCATCCCAACAAACTCTGCTTCCATAGATGAAAGGGTGATCCTCTTCTGGCATCTTGATAACCATGAGACAAGACCATTTGCCAAGAAGATCACATAACCAGTTGTGGATCAATGTGTTTCAATGTCTCCTGCCCAATCTGTATTAGAATATGCAATCAGATCTGTGTCTGATGTGGTCCCATTGTACTGGATGCAAAGATCTTTGTGCCACACAAGTAGCATACAATATAAAGAGCATATTGATAGTGATCCTTGCTAGGATTAGTGGAGTATTGGGCCATTTTGATAATAGAATATGCTATATCAGGGCATGTGCCAAGCATTGCATAAAGTAGGGATCCTATAACAGACTGGTAGTGTTGATGGAGTTTTGGATCAACTTCTTTATTATTTGGTTTTGGAGTATATCTAGAATAAAGTGGTGTTCATGCATATTTGGCATCTTCAAGATTGAATCATTTGATAACTTTTTTAATGTATTTGCATTAATCAAGTCTCAAGATGCATTTCTTGGGATCCTGGGTGATGTGCATGCCTAGATATTCTGTGGCAGCACCAAGATCTCTTAATTCCCAATGTTTCATGAAAGTCTTTTTATGTTCAAGTATTGTTACGCTACCGAGCGTGAACTAGTGAGAGCGGCGCAAACGTGCACGGACAACGACCAGAGATAACTGCGCAACCGTGCGCGAGGGGAATCGATGAAGCGAGAGCAAAGTCAACCTCGACTAAGCTAAGTGAGGAGATACTCAGACCTAACCCTAGGCCTGGACTAGTGTCAAGCAACGGTGAATTGCGTAGAACTAGCTTAGGGAAATACAAGTACAGCTACTACCCTTTATACAGGGTTGGGAATGGCGCACAGACCAAGTCCGTGTATGGTACAATGACGAATGAGGAAAGAGGAACGATCATGAGGAGCGAATCGTAAAAGAGGAAAGGAATTGTACAATACGAGAGCCAATGGGAAATAGAGTGAGAATTGTACGATGACAGAAAAGGAAACAAATGTGGATGTGCAGCAACAAGCCTGCGGAGGAAAGGACGCGTCATTGATAAGAGTCTAGGGCAGGCATGGATATGAGTCACAACGAGTCAAAGACGAGAAAGGAAAGACAAAGACACGCCACGTCCATATCGTAACATTACCCCGTCTCTACCCAGGTGCTTAACCCTAAGCACCTCTATAGACCAAGTGGAGGGCGTCCTCAAAACCTAGTCAGAAGTCCTCTTCGTCGGGGGATTCGGTTTGAACGACGGTGGAGGAGGAGCCGAGACGAGACAACTGAACCTGCTGCTGAGCAATCTTTTTACCTTTGGCGGTAAGGAAGACTTTGGCATCAGACGAGGAACGGCGCGAACGACACAGAAAGGGGGATGGAGTGGGCGGTCGTTCCTTGGCGGGGAGAATGGGAGAGGGGAATTGGTCAGCCGGTGCAGTAGGGTCATTAAGGGGGGAGGTGACCAGTGCGAAAGGGGGAGAGGGCTCGAAGTTCGGGACGGAGACACTACTGCCATTGAGTAAAGGAAAGGTACGCTGCTGGGTGAGGGAGAGACGCTCGACGGGTTCCATGAGGAACAGGGTGAGCTCGACTGGGTCCTGGATGAAGTACGCCTGTCGTGGATCTGGGGTGAGGGAGTGGATGAGGGGGACGAGGATGGGGCGGATGGACTCGGGACAGAGGGAGTCGACGGCGTCGGACAGGCCATTGCGGTGCATTAGTTCCAGGAGGGTGTGTCGAGCTTTGACAGAAAGGGTGGTTTGGAGAGTGACGTACATGGCGGGGGGAGTGGGCAGTGCTGACGGAGAACGTCCTGAGTGAGAAGGTGGCGATAGATGATGAGCAGGTCGCTCAAGGAATTGTTACGGATAAACGCCTCAGAGTCTTCCAAGGCGTACGTGAAAAACTGATTGCCTAGGATTGCAGCATGAAAGGCGAAACAGATGTGTTGGGGAAGGAGATGGGAGCGGGGGTGAAGTACGGCTTGGCGACGGTGGTCTCGAGTACGAACAGGGGGCATGGTGGTGATGGTGGGGGTGCTGGTGGAAGAGGAGGACGACAAGGGACTCGGAGGAGGATATAAAAAGGCCGTTTAAAGCGGCGCAGTCAGCTCCAATCTCCGCTTTGATTGTTATCCCATGCGTCAGGGGCGGCCCACGAGTCAGCTTGGCCGGATTCGTAATGGTAGGTGGGGGTGCGGATGGACGTCGGCGGAATGAGGGTGATCTCCGTGTTGGCGACACGAAGGATGACAGGTCTGATGGGAGGTGCGAGGCGAAACAGATAATAGAGAAAACCGGCAGCGATGATGAACAGCATTTCGGAGGTGGAGACGTCGAAGGAGAACTGCATGGTTAGTTGGAGGAGTTGCGGTCCCAGTACTCCGTTAAAAGGTGCTGCGCATGCGTGAGATTTGTCTTGGTTTCCCAGGTATTTTCGGCGGCCGAGTATCCCTTCCACGAGATAAGGTATTCAAGTTGGCGCCGCATCTTCGATCCGCGGTGTGCGAGGATTTCGGCGACCTCATATTCTTCTTCACCGTCGATAAGGTCAGGAGGGGGATCAATGAAATTAGGACCATGTTCCGCCGTCTCCCGATAGGGTGATAAAAGGGAAGCATGGAAGATGTCGTGGATCTTCCATGTAGCGGGGAGGCGAAGGTGGTATGAAACAGGGGAGAGAACTTGTTCGATTTCGAAGGGACCTTCTCGTTTAGGTCTGAGCTTCTTGGAAGGGTAGTTGAGGCGGAGGTTCTTTCCTTCTAACCACACCTTATCTCCAACCTTCCAGGGTACAAAGCGGGTGGTGACTCGTTCTTTCATCATCCTCGTGGCCTTTTCATGTGCAGCCGATGCTTCTAAATGGGCTTCCGTGAGATCCGAGAGACGTTTTTCCAATGCCGGGATAAAGGTTTTGCCGAGGGGAGGGTAGGAGCGGGGTTCGAAACCCATCATCAGGGAGAAAGGGGATTTGCCGGTCGAAGAATGAACCGTGGAATTGTGAGAGAATTCCGCCATCGGAAGTAAAGCAGACCACAAGTGTTGATTTCCAGCACAGAAAATATGGAGGTAGGTTTCGAGTTCTTGGTTAACTCGTTCGGTTTTGCCATCCGTCTGTGGATGGTACGCGGAGGAGAGGGCTAGATTGTAATGAAGCAGGCGGGCGAGTTCAAGGGCGAAGGCAGAGGCGAATTGGGGTCCGCGGTTGGAGATGCAGCGGTTGTGGAGACCGAACCTGGGAAACACGTGTTTGAAAAAGAGGGCAGCGATTCCAGCCGCGTCAATGTTCTTGTTGCAAGGGATGTAAATTACCCCCTTCGTAAGCCCATGGTCGACCACGACCATGACAGAGTCGAAGCCTGCAGACGGGGGAAGAGAAGTGATCAGATCCATGGAGATCTGCTGGAAGGGGCAGGTTGCGGAGGACGCAAGGGGCGTGAGGGGTGGCACGGTGGGGTGGGTGTTGACCTTTGCGGCTTGGCAAATGGCACAGCCACCAACGAAGCGTCGGACAAAAGTGTTCATCCCGGGCCACCAATAGTCCTGGGCGAGAAGGTTCTGGGTTCGGAAAACACCGCCGTGACCTCCGTGGGGGGATTCGTGAGTGTGGTGGACGATGGAGAGCCGACCAGGCTCGGGGACATAGAGACGGCCTTTGTAATATAGGCAGTCATCACGGAAGGACCAGTCGGCGGGGGAGTCACATTGGATGGGAGTTTGCTTGGAGACCATAGAGCGAAGGGCGTGTTCGACGACGGGGTCCTCGACAGAGGAAACACGGAGGTGGCGGAGGATGTCAGTATCAAGGGCGCGGACAAAAAGGTCATCCGGGAGAAGAGTGACGTCAGCGTTGTTGCACAAAGAATCTACGTCATCTTTCCGGGAGAGGCCATCCGCCGGTCCCATAGCAGTTCCGCCCGGGGGAGGTGGGAGAATGTGAGGTCAAAGTCCTGGAGGTACATTTTCCAGCGAGCTTGACAACGGGAGAGCTTCTGCGGAGAACGGAAGAATGTGAGGTTCTTGTGATCCGTAAGCATGGTGACAGGGTGGCCGGTGCCACAAAGGTATTGACGCCATTCGTCAAGTGCGTGCATGACAGCGAGGAGCTCACGATCGTAGATGTCATAGTTCCGTTCCGCCGGGGAGAAGGTTCGGGAGAAATAGGCACACGGGTGGAGATCCCCGTTGCCATCGGTCTGCATCAAGACACCGCCAGAAGCAGTGAGGGAAGCGTCGGTCATGACGGTAAAGGGCTGGGTGACGTCAGGGAGGTGGAGGATGGGTTTCTTCAGGAAAGCCGCCTTGAGAAGACCGAATGCCACATTGCATTCGTCTGTCCATTGCCAGGTGGCACCCTTCTTGGTGAGGTCATGGAGGGGGGCGCGTGATCAGGGAAAAGTCGGGGATGAACTTTCGGTAGAAATTGCAAAATCCGATAAACGATCGGACTGCCTTAACCGACTTCGGGGGTTGCCAGTCACTGATTGCCTGGAGCTTTACGGGGTCGAGACTCATCTGGTCTTCGGAGAGGATCATCCTGAGGTATTCTACTTCTCGGGCGTCAAAGGTACATTTGGAGAGCTTCAGATGCATGTCGTTATCTCGAAGTCATTCCAAAACTTTTGCGGTCCGCTCATCATGGTCTTTCTGATGGGAAGAGTGGATGAGGATGTCATCCATGTACACAATTAGCCATCCTTCAGCGATACAGTCGGCAAAGATGTGATTCATGAGGGCTTGGAACGTAGGAGGGGATCCACAGAGCCCAAAGAACATGATGTTTGGCTCAAAGAGCCCGAAGGGAGTGATGAAGGCGGCCTTCCAGCGGTCTTCCGGTTTGATCAAGACGTTGTTGTATCCCCAACGAATGTCGAACTTAGTGAACACCTTGGATCCCTTCAACTTGTCGGTGAGATCCTGGATATGAGGGAGGGGGTAGGCGTCCTTCACAGTGTGGGAATTCAGGTATCGGTAATCCTGACATGGTCGAAGGGAACCGTCTTTCTTCGACACAAAGAAGAATGGGGAAGCCTGTGGAGACTTGGAAGGGGAGATCTTTCCGCTCTTCAAATGTTCGTTGATGAAATCCTTACACGCTTTCTGCTCGGCAGGGTTCAGCGGATAGGTTTTAGCGATCTTCGGGGTGAACTCTGGTCCGAGTTCAATGGCATGGTCAAAGGGTCGTGAGGGTGGCAGTACTCCGTCTTTTGGTTCGGCGAAGACGTCGGTGAACCGTTTATACTGGGGGGGGAGTTTCACCTTGGGTTTCGCGAAGTGCTGGGCGATCTCGGTCGCGATGGTCATCTGAGTTTTCGCACATGAATGGTGGGTGGCAAAGGGGCGTAGCGCTCTTCCCACCATTGTGCCACTTTGTTGTCGGGGTCCAGACCTAGGTATCGTAAAAGATAGCGGGTTTCATCCGGCTCAATGGTTTTCCTTCTAGCAGCGGCAAACTTTCTAGCTCGTTGCATCGGCAAGGAGTCGTTTAGTTTGTGGAGTTGTGCGAACGCATATCGGCGGGCGCGTTGCATGGGAATGGGGTCGTAGGCAGGTAGGGAAGGAATCGTCACTTTCCCAGTAGCCCAGTTGATCTTTGGGTTGATCTCCCGGAGCCATGGCATTCCGAGGATTACGTTCTCTTTTCCGCAGTTCAGAACAAGGAATTCCCGTTCTTCCGTCGTTCCTGTGATCCTGATGGTAAGACGGGATTTATGGCGAATGATCCCGGCTTGATTCGGTGAGCTGTCCACATTATAGGCTCGTATCGGAGTCTTCAGTTTTATAAGCGGGTATCCGTTCCGCTTAGCGTGGTCTCTATCCACGAAATTTCCGGTTGCTCCACAGTCAATGAGAGCGGTGGTGTCGATGAAGACTGCTCCCTCAGGCCTTGCGAGAGAAACGGCAATGAGTAGGGATTTGGCCTGAGTACTTGTTACAGTTACATGAGCGAGTCTATGAGAAGGAGGTGAAGATGTCGACTTGTCTTTCCTCCGAACTAAAAATCCTGTTCAGGAGCTCCGGCTTCCTGAACCTTCATGTTAAGGGCAGAGACTTGAGCGAGTTCTTCTTTCTCAGGCTCGGAGGTCTCTCCTTGTTCCTTGTCAAAGCAGGCCTCGAGGACTCGAAGTACCTCTTCCTGCGACTTCCCCTGTGCTTTTAACTTCTCGACGTATAGCGTGACTTGGGAACTGGATCCTGTGGTGTATGGTGGAGGCATAGGAGCCTCGGCAGCGCATACCTGCGCTTTCCCTGCTCGTGGGGTGTACTGTTGCTTCAGAGGCCTTCCTCCACCGGTCTTCGGATGATTCCTGGTAGAACATCCCTGCTTGTGGCATACGAAGCACCTATTCTCTCTGATGTGCCTCGCTCTCTCGATCGGGGTGAGTTGTACAGCGTCGACATCCATGGCAAAAGGATCCCGGGGGGACTTTTGAGATACGTTTCTGTCATCTCTACTTCCACTCCTCAGTCCTCAGATGTGAAGAAGATGCCCATGGAATTTAGAGGCATCCTTGACCCATGCGGTTAGTGTTTCCAGTACTACCGCCTGCGAGATTACCATGGTCGAGATCTTCGGATCAAGACCCTTAATGAATAGTTCCACCAAGGCATAGTCGTCCATCTTGAAACCGGACTTGCCTGCTGCAGTCTTGAATTGCTGCATGTAGGAACTGAATGACCCAGTATCCTTAGGGTCTCGGCTCATCCTGAGCTTAGCAAGCTTTTCCTTTGCCTGCATCTTCATGTCAGCGGGATAGAACGTAGTGAGGAAATCCTCCTTTAATGCTGCAAAGTGCACCGGCACGCCAGCCTCCGCTTTGTTTATCTTGTCGTACCAACCTTCAGCAAAGTCGGCACCATCACCTTTACTCATCTTATTGAGCGTGACCAACGCCATAACGTTACCATCCTGATAGATGTCGGTGTTCAGACGGAAATAGGATTCCATCGCAAGTATCCATTGGTGAGCGTCGTCGGACGAGCCGGAGAAGTCAGAAGGCAACCCTGCCTTGTATTCAGTGGGTCGTGGATCAGCCATGGGAGTATGTGCTGATGAAGAACTATCGGAGGGAGATGGAGGTGGGATCGGCGGTGGGATCGAGATGTGAAGTCCTGTGAAAGAGGGAAGCGGGTTGGGAGCGAGGACGGGCGAAGGAATGGGGGTGAGGTCTCGGATTATCCAATCAGGGCCTGTGGGGGCGGAAGTGCTGCTGGCAGGGATTTGGGGCGGGGGTTGGGACAAGGAGGAAGCGGCAAGGGGTAGGGCAGCAATGATGGGGGTGGCGAGTGGTGTGGGGGTCTTGCGTCGAGGGGCGAGGAGGGGATTCTCAATAGCCTCTCCTGCTAGGCGGCGGGTAGCGGCACGCTTCAAGTTAGCGCATTGCCGGTCCTCCCAAGAGATTTCGTAGGACATAGTGACGAGGGGGTATGCCCGACAGCGAGATAGCTGGGGCGAATGGAGAAGCTAGTTCTTTTGTTACGCTACCGAGCGTGAACTAGTGAGAGCGGCGCAAACATGCGTGGACAATGACCAGAGATAACTGCGCAACTGTGCGCGAGGGGAATCGACGAAGTGAGAGCAAAGTCAACCTCGACTAAGTTAAGCGAGGAGATACTCAGACCTAACCCTAGGCCTGGACTAGTGTCAAGCAATGGTGAATTGCGTAGAACTAGCTTAGGGAAATACAAGTACAGCTACTACCCTTTATACTAGTACAGGGTTGGGAATGGCGCACGGACCAAGTCCGTGTATGGTACAACGACGAATGAGGAAAGGGGAACGATCATGAGGAGCGAATCGTAAAAGAGGAAAGGAATCGTACGATATGAGAGCCAATGGGAAATAGAGTGAGAATTGTACGATGATGGAAAAGGAAACAAATGTGGATGTGCAGCAACAAGCCTGCGGAGGAAAGGACGCGTCATCGATAAGAGTCTAGGGCAGGCATGGATATGAGTCACAATGAGTCAAAGACGAGAAAGGAAAGAAAAAGACATGCCACGTCCATATCATAACAAGTATAAGGTGTTTATTACTACCCATAAAGAGTTCATTGTCAACATAGACAACAAATAAAATAAAATCCTTTCCTTTGAATTTAATATAGACACCAGGATCTAGATGTGATCAATAGAATCCTTGGTCAAGGAGGGATTGATGCAAGGCTTTATTCCATTGGAGCACTGCTTGTTTGACTTCATATTTGCTTTCTTCAATTGACAAACTTTGTTCTCCTTTCCCTTTACTTTGAATCCTTCAGGTTGTTCCATATATATTTCTTCATCAAGTTCTCCAAAGAGGAATGCTGTCTTGATGTCCAGTGCTTCAATCTCCCAATCTTCAAGAGCACTTAACTAATAGGAGTTGAATGGTTTTGAATCTTGCAACTGGAGAGAAGGTTTCTTCAAAGTCTATTCTGAAGATTTGTGTGAAGCCTTTGGCTATGAAGTGAGACTTCTTTTGTCCATCGTTTTTTGTTGTATATACCCATCTTCCTTTGACAGGTGTGCAATCTAGAGGTAAATCCACTAGTTCCTATATATCTCTTTCTTCAAGAGATTATATTTCTTCTTCCATTGACTTTCACCATTCTTGTTGTTCTTTGGGTGGAAGTTTAAGGGTATCTTTATAATGTACTGGCATGCCAACAGCAATGGCAGCTGCAGTCATATGATGTCATACATAGGATGAAGAATACATTTGTTCTAGATTGTCTTCCTCATTAGTAGGATTGTTTGATATTGACTCTGAAGATTCCTTTTGTTGGAGTTCCTTTTTGATGTCCAAACCCTTTTTATTACCATAAGCATTATCTGGTAAAATCCTTGGTTTAGAATTTCTCTGTGATCATCTGACTAGAAAATTCCTAGTCTCTGCTCTTTGACAATTCAATTTAGAGGGAGGTAGAGCTGATTGTGATCATGCTCTATTAAAGGGATGTTGTTGGTGATCAATAGGAGGATCTGGTGGAGGTTGTTGTGGATCATTAACACCAGGTGGAATAGGTGGATTTCCTAGAGGATTGTTGATTTGTATTTCAGTGTCAGGATTATCCTCTCTTCTTGGTTTATCAGCAGGTGCATTTTGTTCATCTTCTATCTGTTGGAGAGGAATAGGGGACTGAATGTCAAGCTGTTCATTAAAACATGCAGAAAGGAAAATTCATCAAAAGTGGCTGTGAATGATATGACAATGTGATGTTGTTTCCTAGACCAAAACTTTCATCCTTTAGTGCCTCATTCATAGCCAATGAAAGTCATTTCTTTGGCTTTAGAAGAGAGCTTGTTTGATCTCTGATCCTTTGGTATGAAAATGTAGGCTTTGCTTTCAAAAACCTTGAAGTAGGATACATCAGGTTTATTCCCAGAGAATATTTTGATGGGAGCACATAGGTTGGTAATTATATATGTGAAGAGCTGTTTCAACAGCATGTTGCCAAAACCTTTCTGACAAGCAAGCATGCTGTCTCAAAGCTTTTGCTTTTTCCATAATGATTTGATTGAACCATTCTACACAACCATTTTGTTGTGGAGTATGGGATACAATCTTTTGATGTTGTATGCCACAAGACGTGAGGAACAATTGAAACTTGTGTGACATATATTCTCCTTCTTGATCTGAACGTAGAGAGGTGAGGGTAAGGCCAGAGTGGTTCTAAAGCTGGTCAACAAGGCCATTGAAGTGTGTAAAAACCTCAGCCTTGGTATGGATAAAGGCAAGGAGAGCAAAAGCAGAGCAGTCATCAATGAAAGTAAGGACATAACGAGCTCTAGAGTGAGACTCGCATGGTAGTTTCATAAAATTCAAGTGGATGAGCTCCAAAACTTGTAGAAGCTGGAAAAGAGCATTCATGCATCTTTCCAAGGGCATAGCCCTTACAAGAAGGAAGGTTTGAAGGCTTGGTAGGAAGTTCAGATATTTATTTTGGAAGTCTGAAGACATTAGTCTGGGCATGTTGAAGAGCATTGGAGGAATAGTGTCCAAAGTGTTGGTGCCATAGATCATATGAATCCATGTCTTGCAAGGAGTTTATATTTGATGTTTCTGGAGTGATCAGTGTGGACCAAAACCAGTGAACAATATTGGATGGCGATGAGGCAGATGCCCAGATCACCAACCTTCCTTGCTTGTCCCATACCTTGGTCTGTTTGTCTATGGTTATCTTATAACCTTGTTTGGTGAGCTTATTGATGGAAAGCAAGCAGTGAGCTGCTTTAGGAGAACACCAACAGCAAGTAAGCATGATAGGAATTGGCTTTATGTCACCAAAATGTTGTTGTAAAATGATGGTACCAGGATCAATCATCTCAATAGATTTGCCATTGGCAACCTTCACATATTTTTTTTGATCTCCAAGATTGGAGAAATCTTCTAAGTATGGACTAATGTGATCTGTACATCCACTGTCAATGAGCCAGTGGTGTCTGTAAAACTCTTCTTGAGTTGTCTCAGTTCCAACCATATAAGCAGAGCAGAAGTCCTCATTGTAGAGGTCATCCATATAGTTATCATTCCAATCATTTTTATATTTTGGTACAAAATCATTGGAAGCATGTGTAAAAGAGATGGTAGAGTGTTTCCACATGCCATCTGCTCTTCTCCGGTGGTCTCCATAGAAGAATTCTGATTCCTTCTTGGGTTTCTTCCACAAGTTTTTCTTTCTACTTGAGGAAGTCAATGACTGTGGATTGTGTTCATCAGATTTTGGGGGTATCTGAGAACTTGGATTTTTACAGCTTTTGTTGGAAGGACCAGCAATGTCCATTCCATTCTCTTCTTCCACCATGGTGACCCAATCTTTATATGAGCTGGGAAGTGCTGTGGAAGATCTGGAAGCACCTGAATCTGAAGGTCCAAGAGGATATGAAAGGGTATAACTGGTCCTAGGCCAGTGGATAGCAGGGCATTGCCATTCAGCTTGTGTGATTGTGGATGAATCACTTTCTCCTCCTTCATTAAGCTTGACTTCATACTTGAGCCTTTGTTCTTCTTCTATGACTCCAGTCATTTCAGAGCTGAATAGGTATGCTTGTTCATTACCATCTACAATGTTTGCATGACCTTATCCTTTTCTGTCCTGATTGCCATGAAAGTGGTCATATGCAGGTGTGTTGGTGGAACATTGTTGGTTACCACCATGACCACATCCTCGATTTTCTCCTCCTCTATTGTTACTGTGGCCTCAAGAGTTTCTGTGACCTCTAGGTCCAGATCCTCTTGGTACTTCTTGATTCCAATATCCTTGATTGGACTGGAAGTGGTAGTTTTGATTGTATTGAGGCTGCCATTGACATTGTGGTGGGCCTCTCTGCATAACTGTAATGTATTGGATGGAGGAATTGTGCTCAATAGAGCTGATATGAGTGGAAAGTGATTGTTGGAAAAGGGATTATTGGAGAGAGTTCTTCATACCAATGCAAGGTATGATTATTAATACATCAAGGTCAGCAAAGGGAATGGTTTGGATGGCTGTCGAACCATAGGATGGAATGAATGAGGGAGTTTTCAAGTTGCCATGAGCAACATGGCCTGGAGTTGATCTTGCAGGTTGGCTCCTGCAGCATTCATCTGTTGGAAGAAAGACTGGAGATCTGCAATGGATTCTCTGATGGTTTCGGTGACCATTACACCATTTTCATTCTTGTACTTTTGACAGAACTTGTAGTCAATCATCCTTTTAAACAAATGGTAGATCCCAGCTGCTCCAATATCTCTGTACATGCTTTGTAGGAGTTGAAAGAATACTCTTGTGAGCAATGGATGGGGGACTGCTGGTATAGCTGGTTGACCAGCAGCCACAGGTATAGCAGCTTGAGAGACATAGTCCCAAACTGCTAACCTTTGAATGTCAGATGTACATGTCATGACAAGGAAGCCCATGATCTTGCAATCCATGATAAGCCATGGTGCTTGATCAGCCTGTGGTTGGGTGTGGTAGGTAAACATCCCGTTCACATATTTCCATCCATCTAGTATGGAGAGAGGAGCGTGGATCACAGTGACCCATGAAGACCAGTTGGCACTTCCAGAGAGTGTCATATCCCATCCTAACTCTGACTCTCTGGAGCAACTCCAGACCACTTACTCATGAACTCTGAAGCATTTATGCCCAGGACTTCCTTAGTTACCACTTATGTACATATCTTTCCCCTTTTGTATTAGCTACACCACTTTCTTGCTTCTGAGCCTATGCTCACACAGCTCCGGCTATCTTAACTCTGAGCTCTGTCTTACTCAGATTCTGCCTTGCTCATCTCTTTACTCATGTGATGCTTTCCGTTACTAATGTGATGTCTGTGCTCCATATATATAGTTCCCAGTACTGTTAAGACTGGTTCAACTCTGAGTCTAACTCCAGAACTCCAGAGTGCTAGAGCATAGATGGAACTTTGGCTTTACCATATGTGGTGCACCCTTGTCAGAGTTGGTCCCAGATTTCAGAGGAATGGAGGTTCAGATGTCCAGAGGAGCAAGACCTAAGTCCAAGGAAGACTAAGTCTGCGAGTGGACAAGAGGAAGTAGGAAGTCTTTGAGACTTCAGACAGAAGGAGTTGGTAATAATTGATATTTGAACTGAAGTTACATGGCTTGGTATGGAGGGTTTATATATGGAGCGTGAACATAGCATTAGTAACAGAGTTGTAGTGATGAGTAAGTGATTAGTGAGACAGAAGCCAGAGTGGCAAAAGGCCTAAGCTATGCTTCTAAGCGAAGCACAGGTTCGGAGGTATGTATGAGCAGAACTAGTACAAAAGCAGAACAAAGATGAGTAAGGGGGAATAGAGACAAATGTAAGAATGAGACAGATATACAAGTCCAGAAGTGAAAGAATATACTATAACATGAAACAGTCTGGAGTTTGTGTTGTTGTGTCCAGAGTTGCATCCAGAACATCGGAGTTGGACTTGTCAAAATTATGGGATATGACAAGTACATAGTCACTAGCTTCAGCTTGAATATCAACTTGATCTGTCGAACTCCTCTTTCAATCACTCCTCTCTTCGATAGGACTTTCCTTGTCCTAACTCTGTGTCGTCTACCTCCGCTCTGAAATATCAGGACACGAACATCAGCAAGGACAAGCTGAGGCCAACGTACCCTAGGAATCCGACAACTCTGGAGTTCTGGAGTTGCATAGGAGTTCATCTCTAGCACGGCTCTAACAAAGAGGCTGGTAAGGTGACTATAAGGAAGATAACTGGAATATGTGTACAAGTGTTTCTAAGAAAACCAGACCTATTGTATTTGTTCCATTCATCTCTGATATCCCATCTATTGTCACTGGCATAGTGACCTCCTAGGTGAGTTGGCATAGGCCACTGCAAGGGGATTTCTCTTTCGAGATCTCCAACTCCAAGAAGGTTCTGCTTGTGATGGAAAATCTGCAAGTAGTTCTTCACCAGGTTCTTCTTTTCCTTCTCCCATATGGAGAACATTTCCACCTCATTATGAGCCAATGGGAGGATCTGTGTTAACTCCAACATTGTGACAGTTTTTGTAAGCAGGTTTGACATTTCTTGTTTCACAATAGTGAGCAACATCCTGAATAAGTGCAGAATACCCTCAAGCAGAATAGTGAACTGCTTCTTGATAGTAATCAATGGCAACTTCAAAGGTTTCTGGATCAATGAGAAGCATCTGGAGAATATGGTGAGCAGGATATGATTTATGGTACCATTCTCTTATGATGTGGTCAAACTCTCTGTTCCACTCACATTGAGTGGGGATGCTTTTGGTTGGATTTGTTAGAATGAAATCTGAATTGAGCCATCCTGGTCTGATAGATTCCAAGATCTCTTTGGTCTCATTGCAGTGAGGCAGATGATCTGCCCTCAAGATTTCAAAACCTTGGAAGTGGACGAGTGCATCTGAAGTGAAATCCATGAGAGTGTAGGAGGTGCCCAGCCTGCAGAGCTATATATAGAGAAGAGAGTTTCATCCTGGTTGTAGTAAGCAAAGGTAAAGCAAGCATAAGAGATGTTTATGCAAGCCTTAGAACCAATAGCAACAGGGTAGGTGAGCTGACAGGAATGGAGAGGTTCAAAAGATTGATGCACCTAGGATTGAAGCAGGAGTAGGAATGACAAGAGGAAGGTTCATCAGATAGGATTTCATTGTATGCAGGGAGAGGAGCTATGATATGATGGACTGGGAAAATGCAAACGAGGGGTTTGTTATAATAAATATCTTTGTCCAGATTATGTCTGGTGTAGTGATCCCAAAAAGGATCAATAGGATCTAGGGAGTCCTGGGGTATCAGGGTCTCTTGCCATCTATCAGGTATAAGACCTTCAGCAACTGATCCTTCTTGTTTGTGTCCAGGTCCAAGATTGGAATGTCCTGTAGCATGATAAAGTCCATGGATGTGTTCAATAAACTGAGTAGGAGTGGGAGTAGATGAAGAAGGTAGAGGAGATGGTCTCAGGAAAGTTCTGATGAAAAGTGTTACCAATCAGATTTGATTGTCAGGTTGCACAAATGTTCTTGGAGGGAACAAGTTCCTCAGGAAATTGTCAACATCATCAAAAAAAGCATTATAGATGTTGTATAAACTGGAAAATTGAGATTCACAGTGACAACATTCATTGCTGCAGCAAAGGTGTAGGCAGCAAGGGCAAGCCAAGAGCAAGCCAGAGTGGTGGGCTCTAAGGATGAAAATGGTGTTTCTTCCTGGAGGGGGTGCTCCATAACAAGTTCCTAAAGGAACATTGAAGATTTCACTAACAAGTGATGAAAAGGCCTTTTGAATGCAGATAGGTATTTCAACCTGTGGCACAGACAAGGATACATTACAGTTTGATTAGTTAAGCCAATTCCCTGGTGTGACATATACCAAAAACAACCAAGGTATGTCCTGAACTTCTCATGCATGACAGGTGTAGACATTAGAATGACAGGCTACTTTGTCAGGGCAGGGCTTATAACTGTCATATCCCATAATTTCGACAAGTCCAACTCCAATGTTCCGGACTCAACTCCGGACTCAACAACATGAACTCTGGACCATTTCATATTATAGTATATTCTTTCACTTCCGGACTTGTATATCCGTCTCACTCTTATGTTCATCTCCATTCCTCATTACTCAGCTTTGTTCTGTTTTTGTACTAGTTCCACTCATACATATCTCTGAACCTGTGCCTTGCTTAGGAGCACAGCTCCAGCCTTTCGCCACTCCAACATCCATCTCACTAATTACTTACTCATCACTACAACTCTGTTACTAATGCTATGTCTGTGCTCCATATATAAATCCTCTGTACCAAGCCATGTAACTTTAGTTCGAATATCAATTATTACCAACTCCTTCTGTCCAAAGTCTTGAGGACTTCCTACTTCCTCTCATCCATTCACAGACTTAGTCTTCCTCGGACTTAGGTCTTGCCCCTCCAGACATCCATACCTCTGCTCTTCTGAAATCCAGGACCAACTCTGACAAGGGTGCACCACATACGGTGAAGCCAAAGTCCCATCTACACTCTAGCACTCTGGAGTTCTGGAGTTAGACCTGGAGTTGAACTGGTCTTAACAATAACCTATCAGAAATATCTCTGATATCCGATGGCACAGTACAATGAAGGGATGAGTCAAGAGTAGGAGACTTACTCTTGTAGGTGAGAAGGTTCAGGAGTGTTGAAAAGAACTTAGATTGACTGGGTGTAAGACCTAGTCTTATATATTGTCATATCCCGTCCTGACTCTGACCCTCCAGACCAACTCCAGACCACTTACTCACAAACTCCAAAGCATTACGCCCACTGGCAGGACTTCACTTCCGCCCTCCAGACTTCCTTGATTCTCACTTACATACATATGTTTCCCCTTTTGTATTAGCTCTGCTACTTTCTTGCTTCCGAACCTGTGCTTGCATGGCTCCGGTTATCTTGACTCCAAACTCCATTTTACTCAGATTCCACCTTACTCATATCCTTACTCATGTGACGCTTTCCATTACTAATGCAATGTCCACACTTCATATATATAGTTCTCAGTACATAGTCACTAGCTTTAGCTGGAATATCAACTTCAAGTTGATCTGTTCAAACTCCTCTTCTGATCACTCCTCTCTTCGATAGGACTTTCCTTGTCCTAAATTCTGTATTATCTATACCATATCGGAATAATCTCTGATATCCGATGGCGCAGTACAATGAAGGGTTGAGTCAAGAGTAGGAGACTTACTCTTAGGTTCAGAGGTTCAGAAGTACGAACAGTGGAAGTTCAGGAGTGTGCGAGAACTTGTTATTGACTGGGTGTAAGACCCAGTCTTATATAGTATCTACCTATTGTTTGTACATATTGTACCAATGGTAGAATATAGTAATTTTCTAGAACGTCATAGAAGATTATGTAATAGGACTATACTTATCGTCCTATAGCAATAAGAACTACTATCCATGATGTCAGAGATAAGCAATAGCTGACTCATTCTGATGAGTAAAATGGATAGTATAATGGATAAGAAAGATAAGAGAGTCTAGACTTTTCTTCCTGAATCGGTAGCTTAGTAATAGAAGAGCAGAAATAGAATACTACCGATTCAACACTCCTCCTCACTATTATTTGATGAAGGGAATGAGATTGATCTTTAAACGATTTTCTTCAAACTTTTGCCAAGTGAGATTCTTCGTAAAGAGATCTGCAAGCTGATCTTTTGTAGGGACATAGAAGATTTTGATGATCCCAAGATTAGCTGCTTCATGAACATAGAGATCTGGAATATCCATATGTTTTGTTCTTCCTTCTTGAGCAGGGTGAGAGGCTAAAAAGATAGAGCCTTGGTTATCACCATTGAGGGGAATAGGACGAGCCATTTGGTATCCAAATTCTCAAAAGAGGTTTCAGATCCAAGAAAGTTGTTTAGTGGTCTCTGTCATCCCGACAAACTCTGCTTCTGTAGATGAAAGGGTGATCCTCTTCTGGCGTCTTGATAACCATGAGACAAGACCATTTGCCAAGAAGATCACATAACCAGTTGTGGATCAACGTGTTTCAATGTCTCCTGCCCAGTCTGTATCAGAGTATGCAATCAGATCTGTGTCTGATGTGGTCCCATTGTACTGGATACAAAGATCCTTTGTGCCACATAAGTAGCATAAAATATAAAGAGCACATTGATAGTGATCCTCACTAGGATTAGCAGAATATTGGGCCATTTTGATAACAGAATATGCTATGTCAGGGTGTGTGCCAAGCATTGCATATAGCAGGGATCCTATGACGGACTGGTAGCGTTGATGGAGTTTTGGATCAACTTCTTTATCATTTGGTTTCAGAGAATATCCGGAAGGAAGTGGTGTTCGTGCGTATTTGGCATCTTCAAGTTTGAATTGTTTGATACTTTCTCAACGTATTTGCATTGATCAAGTCTCAGGATGCATTTCTTGCGATCCCGGGTGATGTGCATGCCTAGGTATTCTGTGGCTGTACCTAGATCTCTTGATTCCCAACGTTTCATGAAAGTCTTTTTATGTTCGAGGATGAGGTGTTTGTTACTACCCATGAAGAGTGCATCGTCAACATAGACAACAAATAAAATCAAATCCTTTCCTTTGAATTTAATATAGACACCAGGATCTAGATGTGATTGATAGAATCCTTGGTCAAAGAGGGATTGATGCAGGGCTTTATTCCATTGGAGCGCTGCTTGTTTGAGTCCGTATATTGCTTTCTTCAATCGCCAAACTTTATTCTCCTTCCCCTTTACTTTGAATCCTTCAGGTTGTTCCATATATATTTCTTCGTCAAGTTCTCTGAAGAGGAATGCTGTCTTGATGTCCAGTGCTTCAATCTCCCAATCTTCAAGTGCAGCTAGGGCTAATAGGAGTTGAACAGTTTCAAATCTTGCAACTGGAGAGAAGATTTCTTCAAAGTCTATTCCGAAGATTTGTGTAAAGCCTTTGGCTATGAAGCGAGACTTTTTTCGTCCATTGCTTTTAGTTGCATATACCCATCTCCCTTTGATGGGTGTGTGACCTGGAGGTAAATCCACTAGTTCCCATACATCTCTTTCTTGGAGGGATTGTATTTCTTCTTCCATTGACTTTCGCCATTCTTTTTGTTCTTTAGGCAGAAGTTTGAGGGTATCTTTATAATGTACTGGCGTGCCAACAGCAATGGCAGCTGCAGTCATGTGATGTCATATCCAGGATGATGAATACATCTGTCCTAGATCGTCTTTCTCATTTGTGGGATCGTTTGGTGTCGACTCCAAAGATTCCTTTTGTTGGAGTTCCTTTTTGATGTCCAAACCCTTTTTATTGCCATAGGCATTATCTGGTAAAATCCTTGGTTTAGGATCTCTCTGTGATCGTCTGACTGGAAGATTCCTAGTCTCTGCTCTTTGACGATTTGCTTTAGAGGGTGGTAGAGCTGATTGTGATCATGCTCTATTAAAGGGTTGTGATTGGTGATCAATAGGAGGATCTGGTAGAGGTTGTTGTGGACCATCAATACCAGGTGGAATAGGTGGATTTCCTAGAGGATTGTTGATTTGTATCTCAACGTCCGGATTATCCTCTCTTCTTGGTTCATCGGCAGGTGCATCTTGTTCATCTTCTTTTTCTCCATTTTCATCATCTATCTGTTGGAGAGGAATAGGGGGCTGAATGTCGAGCTGTTCTTTGGAACAATGCAGAAAGGAAAATTCATCAAATGTGGCAGTGGATGATATGACAACGCGATGTCGTTTTCTAGACCAAAACTTCCATCCTTTAGTGCCTCGTTCATATCCAATCTTCCAAAAACCTTGAAGTATGATACATCAGATTTATTCCCAGAGAATATCTCGATGGGAGTCTTCCACAGATGACGACGCATGGGTTGGCGGTTATAGATGTGAAGAGCTGTTTCAACAGCGTCTTGCCAAAACCCTTCTGATAAGCAAGCATGCTGTCTCAGAGCTTCTGCTTTTTCCATAATGGTTTGATTGAACCATTCTGCACGACCATTTTGTTGTGGTGTATGGGGTACAGTTTTTTGATGTTGGATGCCACAAGATGTGAGGAACAATTGAAACTTGTGTGACATATATTCTCCTCCTCAGTCCGAATGTAGAGAGGTGAGGGTAAGGCCAGAGTGGTTCTGAAGCCAGTCAACGAGGCCTTTGAAGTGTGTAAAAACCTCAGCCTTAGTACGGATGAAGGCAAGGAGAGCGAAAGCAGAGCAGTCGTCAATGAAAGTGAGGACATAGCGAGCTCTAGAGCGAGACTTGCGTGGTAGTTCCATAAGATCTGAGTGAACAAGTTCAAGAACTTGGGAGGAACAGGATGTAGAAGTGGGAAAAGAGCATTCATGCATCTTTCCAAGGGCACAGCCCTTACAAGGAGGAAGGTCCGAAGGCTTGGTAGGGAGTCCGGTAATCCTAGAAGGAAGTCTGGTGACATGTATCTGGGCGTGTCGAAGAGCATTGGAGGAACAGTGTCCAAAGCATTGGTGCCATAGATCATATGAATCCATATCCTGCAAGGAGTTTATATTTGACAGATCCGGAGTGATCAGTGTGGACTGAAACCAGTGTAGAATATTGGTGGGTGATGAGGCAAAGGCCTGGATCACCAACCTTCCTTGCTTGTTCCAAATCTTGGTCTGTTTATCAATGGTTACTTTGTAACCTTGTTTGGTAAGTTTATTGGTGGAAAGCAAGTGGTGAGCTGCTTCAGGAGAATACCAACAACTTTTAAGCACGATTGGAATCGGCTTTGTGTCACCAAAAGGTTGTTGAAGAATGATGGTTCCAGGACCAATCATCTCAATGGATTTACCATTGGCAACCTTTGTGAATCTTTGTTGATCTTGAAGATCAGAAAAATCTTCTAAGTATGGACTGATATGATCCGTACATCCACTGTCAACAAGCCAGTGGTGTTTATAAATCTCTTCTTGAGTTGTCTCAGTTCCAACCATATAAGCAGAAGCAAAGTCCTCGTTGTAGAGGTCATCCGCGTAGTTATCATTCCAGTCATCGTAATCTGGTACAAAATCATCGGGAGCATGTGTAAAAGAAATGGTGGAGTGTTTCCATGTCCCATCCGTTCTTCTCCGGTGGTCTCCATAGAAGTTCCTTCTTGGGTTTCTTCCTCAAGTTTTTCTTTCTACTCAAGGAAGTCGATGACTGTGGAATGCGTTCATCAGATTTTGGAGGTATCTGGGAACTTGGCTTGTTACGGCTTTCATTGGAAGGACTGGCAATGTCCATTCCAGTTTCTTCTTCTTCCACTATGGTGGCCCAATCTTTAGATGAGCCAGGAAGTGTTCCGGATGGTCTGGCAACACCTGAACCTGAAGGTCCGAAAGGGTCTGAAATAACATGACTGGTTCCAGGCCAGTGGATAGCAGGGCGTTGCCATCCAGCTTGTGCGATTGTGGATGAATTGCTTTCTCCTCCTTCATTAAGCTTGACCTCATATTCGAGCCTCTGTTCTTCCTCTATAACCCCGGTCATTTCGGAGTTAAACAGGTATGCTTGTTCATCGCCATCTGTGACATTTGCACGACCTTTTCCTTTCCTGTCCTGATTACCGCGGAAGTGATTATATGCAGGTGTGTTGGAAGTTTGATTTCCTCCACGACCACGTCCTCGATTTCCTCTTCCTCGGTTGTTACTGCAGCCTCAAGAGTTTCCGTGACCTCTTGGTCCGGTTCCCCTCAGTACTTCATGATCCCAATGTCCTTGATTGGACTGGGAGTGGTAGCTTTGGTTATATTGAGGCTGCCATTGATGCTGTGGTGGTCCTCTCTGCATAACGGCAGTTCGTTGGATTGAGGAATCGTGCTTGATAGAGCTTATACGTGCGGATAGTGGTTGTTGGGAAAGGGATTGTTGGAGAGAATTCTCCGTACAATATGAGGTATGATTACCGATACATCTAGGTCAGCAAAAGGAATGGTTTGGATGGCTGTAGAAACCATCAGATGGAAACAATGGGGGAGTTTTGCCATAAGCAACATGGCCTGAAGTTGGTCCTGCAGGTTGGCTCCTGCAGCATTCATCTGTTGGAAGAAAGACTGGAGATCTGCAATAGATTCTCCAACAGTTTTGGTGACTGTTACACCGTTTTTGTTCTTGTACTTTTGACAGAACTTGTAGTTGATCATCCTTTTAAACAGATGGTAGATCCCAGCTGCTCCAATATCTCCGTACATGCTTTGTAGGAGTTGAAAGAATGCTCTTGCAAGCGATGGATGAGGGACTGCTGGAATAGCTGGTTGACCAGCAGCCGCAGGTATAGCAGCTTGAGGGACGTAATCCCAAACTGCTAACCTTTGAATATCAGACGTACATGTCATGACAAGGAAGCCCATGATTTTTTGATCCATAATAAGCCATGGACCTTGATCGGCCTGTGGTTGGGCATTATAGGTGAACGTCCCATCCACGTATTTCCATCCATCTAGCATAGAGAGAGGAGCGCAGATCGCAGTGACCCATGAAGACCAGTCAGCACTTTCAGAGAGCCTGGTGAGGCGACTACATATAGGTGGTAGAATCGATTTTGAAAGTGTCAGGGAGGATGGTAGCCATTTAGATGAAGAGTATCTGCTCAAAAGGATTGAATGAGATCATTGGTAAACTCAAGAAAGAAAGATTAAAAGAAGATTCTTCTGCTGCTCCTATAGGTGAATATGGTGGTCGGTGTCTTTGGATCCAAGTAGCTATCTGGTTTCTTGTATGAGTTCTTTTTGAACATCTATTTTTATTAAGCCATATGGCCTCACGTTCGGCTTTAGAAGGCCTAGTGGTATATACTAAACCATACATTTCCAGAGCGGAAGTTCACATGGCCTTGAGAGCTAAGAACCATAGAGGTTCAAAGTAGTGCGGATTAGGCACTGAATCTTTTCCCATTTTGATGTGGGGAATCGATTCCTTGGATGTATTTGTACAAGGAAGAAGACCGGAATATGCATACAAGTGTTTCCAAGAAAAACCAGACCTATCGTATTCATTACATTCTTCTCCAGTGTTCTCTCTATTGTTGCTGGCGTAGCGACCTCCTAGATGAGGTGGCATAGGCCACCACGATGGAATTTCTCTTTCAAGTTCTCCGACTCCGAGAAGGTCCTGCTTGTGATGGAAGATTTGCAAGTAATTCTTCGCCAGGTTCTTCTTCTCCTTTTCCCATATCTGGAAGTTCTCCGCTTTGTTGTTCATCAATGGTAGGATCTGTGCTAACTCCGACATTGCGACGATTCTTGTAAGCGGGTTCGATGTATCCTGTTTCATAAAATTCAGCGACATCCTGAATCATTGCAGAATATACACAGGAGGAATGTCGTTCTGCTTCTCGAAGTAGGGTGATGGCGACATCAAATGACTCTGGATCAATGATGAGCATCTGGAGAACACGATGAGTAGGATTCATCTGATGATACCACTTTCTCATGATGCGGTCAAACTCTCTGTTCCACTCGCGTTGAGTGGGGATGCTGTTGTTCAGGTCAATTAATTGGAAACCTGAATCAAGCCATCCTGGTCGGATAGATTCCAGGATTTGCTTCGTCTCGTCACAGTAAGGTAGGTGGTCTACCCTCAAGATTTCAAAACCTTGGAAATGGACGAGTGCATCCGGAGTGGAATTCCATGTCGTGGTAGGAGGTGCCCAGCCTGCAGAGCTATATATAGAAAAGAGGGTTTCGTCCTGGTTGTGATAAGCAAAGGTAAAGCAAGCATATGAGATATTTATGCAAGCCTCAGGACCAATAGCGACAGGGTAGGCGAGGTGACAGGAGTTGAGAGGTTCGAAAAGATCAATGCATCCAGGATTAAAACGGAAATAGGAATGGTAGGAGGGAGGTTCATTGGAGAGGATTTCATCATATGCTGGAAGAGGTGTGTTGATGTGCGTGACTGGAAATATACAAACAAGGGGTTCATTCCAATAAATATCTTAAGCTGGATTGTGTCCGGCATAATGACCCCAGAAAGGATCAGTAGGATCCAGGGAGTCCTGGGGTATCAGGGTCTCCTGGCCATCCGTCAGGTATGAGACCTTCAGGAACTGATTCTTGGTCTCCACATCCAGATCCAAGATCAGGATATCTTGCAGCATGACGAAGTCCATTTTCGATGAAGTGAGTCAGAGTAGGAGTAGATGGAGGAGATGGTGGAGGAGATGGTCTCGGGGAAGTTCCAATGGGAAGTGTTACTGATCGGATTTGATCATCATCTTGCATGAACGTTCCTGGAGGAAAAGCATCTCTCAGGAGATTGTTGACATCATTGAAAGCGTTATAGATGTTACGATTTCATCCTTTCTTTCCTTTCTCATTGGCTAATGTATCGTATGATCTTCTTTTCTTTTTCCATTCGCTCATCGTATGACTCCACTTTCTTGTAGTACAGCCTCGACTGTGCACGGCTATGTACGCAGCATCGCTCGTCCATACGT
>JBBPSU010000075.1:0-26471 GCA_038093755.1 Tylopilus microsporus | reverse complement strand
TTGGAGTCCTTGTGGAATAGACCAGACTTGACTTAACATTCACAATTTATGTACAACTCTACGGAGAAGGGAGGTGTGTGGCACTGGTGTAACATGTGGCGAGTGCACTGACTCAAGAGTCTATTTTTGGTGCCCTTCTGCGTCTTACCCCGCTGTAATGCCTACCCTCAATGCGTTCATCACCTCTTTCACCTCCTCACCCTCACCCTCATCTGAGTCGTCCTCGTCTGAAGCACCACTCATCTCATTGCACTTGGCCTTCCCCTTTCCCTTGTCAACGACGGGAGATGAACTCGCTTCCTGCTCTAGCGTAATGCACTCCGAGTCCACCGTAGAGTCGGATGGTGTTGCGGACACCAAATCACCGTGCTTGACCCTTCCCTTTCCCTTGGCAACGACAAGCGATGGAACCGCTTCCAGCTTCAGTGTTATGCGCTTCCCATACTCGGATGGTGTCGCAGACATCAAATAGGCTGCATACTCCAGACGCTTGGTAGCTTCCGCAATAACGCGCGTCCTACGGCCAGATCCCATCAGCATCGCTCGCTCATCGAAAACAGATCCTCTATCGCACAACATGCGCTTGCGTACTTACCTGCCTTCCGAGTCCTTGTTGGTCGGAGCACCTGCAAGCATGCTCCAGGTGGTATCATCAGTTGATGCGGCGTCAAGAGGAAAAACACGATGGAGAGACTCGCGAAGCGAATTAACTGCGTTCGTTCGTGTATCAAGCTAAGGAAATAAGTGTGTTAGCGAGTGAGCTGCGACATGACAAGAAAAGAACGGGAACGGCACGCACAGGAACCCTGTGGTCCATCTCAATTGTTACCCCGGGATCTGGATAACGACGTTTATCATTGACGATGAGTTCTTTGGCAATCTCCTGTGACGCCGTCGATCTAATGAATCCTAGAAAGTAGGATTGTTGTGTAAAAAACTCTGGCAAGACGGCTCCTCGAACACCGTTTAACTGTGCATGGATGACTTGCATGATAGCACTGGCGAAGGCATAGCACGACGTCTTGAGCAGATGGTAATTGGGCATTGCATCGTTAGCGTCCCGTACGATCTCGGAAATGCGGAGAAGGGTTGGAGCAACGTTTAGTGCCCAAGTAAGACTATGGATTAGGGTGCCGTTGTGTCGAGGTGGTGGTGGTGGGGGGAGGACAGTTACGGTGTCGTCGGCGTTTCCAAACAACCCAAGCCTTGCAATAACAGAAGTTTTATGGAGTGAACGAGAGATCATGAGATAGGTTGGGTCTGTATCTGGGGGAAGTGTGATGCTTTGGACAGCCAGGACGAGATACTCATGCTGGAAGTCAGGTAAGACCTGACGTTCCTTGTAGTACTCTTTGACAACAAAGTAGGTTTCAGGATCCTTCTCCTTGAGATGAGCAAGCCACGTTTCGGGCGAGTGGGTCTCAGGGTCCAGAGAGAGAGGAGTCTCCATCAGCTTATCGAAAGCAATGACGGAGAAGCGAAAGTTGGTTTGTATTCCAACTTGAAAGTCTAGGTTAAAATTCAGTGTCAGCCAATGTTACATTGTGTTCACGTGTGCAGTCCACAGACTGCGATTATATTTTCATGATCCTATGACATCATCCCAAAGAGAGACTCATCAAGATGGTACCCCAGCGCCAACGCACCAAGCGACGACGCCATTATCACCCCCACCTGTGCCCACTTTGTTGTCCAACTCCGCCCATGCTCAACACTGCCGCCATACTCAGGCCCAACCCGCTTGCAGCCGAGCGCGTTCCGTGAGGAGCGTGTTGGTGGCCGCCATCGACCTAAGGGGCTGAGATGTGCGCATGTTGGGCTTGTAGGCGACGGTGACGTCCTTTTCCTTGACGTCATGGTCGTGGGTAGCATGGCCGCGTTCAGGCACGTTTTCGAGCCAGCAAATCCAGTTACACCTATCCGGGCACCTGAGGGACCGCTTCGCAAGCTGCCAGGGTGAACGAGAGCGGAGAGGGCGCGTAGAAGGGGGAGAGATCGTGGCGGTGAGCACGACCTGGCCCTGTTATCGTTTCTACGCTGCTGTGTGGAATGTCGTGGTTTGAGGCGGTCCGAGTCGTGGCAGGCGGAATTTTTCAGGCATGCTTGTTGTTGAGTGACGAGGCTGAGACGTCAAACGGTGGATTCGAGTGTGCGGGTGGGTACTTTGAGGAGGTGGGCAACGGTGGGGATGGTGACGGTGACGATGACAGAGAAGGAGACGACGATACACGAAGCGGAACACACGCTTTACCCGAGATGGGACGTGGTGAAGGGGAAAGTTCGGAATTCAGACGCGGCGACAACTTGGGGAATCCGTTCGTGAACGCGTTCATGCGTGACTGTGGTTGGGACAACGACTGAGACGGTGATCCTGCCCTTGGACTTGCACTCATGTTGAATGCGCGTGAATAAGAGTGGGAAGGGGATGCAGGTTATTGACTGGTGGCAGCATCGACAGTGTCAATCGACCCAGTGAGACGGGCACGCCCCGGGGGTTCAATGGAGGGAGGTGATACAGGTCGTCATTGCCCCGCTCGTGCCGTTCATCCACATTCTTGTAATAGTGGTCGCGTGAGGCAGATTAATCGAATGGAGAGGACAGACCTACCAATGCACGAATATACAAAAGGTCCTCAAGTTCGTGTATACACCATGGATGGAACGTCGGCGGTTTATCGTTGTCTTCCTCTGCGTCATGAATCAGCTGCAAGGAATCGTACATTGGACTGTGTCATGTGACGTTTCCTCAAGCTCGTCTGGATCATCGCGTATGTAAGGCACGCTAGTTCGTGAGGAAACACTTCGTACGCAGATGGAAAGGTTCGTGCCTGTTGTAGCAGACATGGTAAGGGAATGTTCGGGCGAGTAGACAAGGGGTTGTCGAGGAACGTCTGTGATGTGTGAGAACGCAGAAGAGTCGGGGTCGGGGTCAGCATCGTCAACTGATGGCGAAGGCGATGGGGGTCGCGGCGATTGAGGCTTTTGAGCGGAAGAGGGCCGGAGGAGGAGGGACGCGGAAAAATCGGTCGTGTCGCCTTCATGTTCGCCGTCCTCGGTTCCGTACGAGTGGTGGTTCAAGTAGAGCGAGTGAATGCGAGGACCTGTGAGAGGACTTGGTGCGAAGTAAGACGCCTTTTCGACGGGCGAGCCAGCAAAGTAGCTCGCCCACGAAGATCGTCTCGTCCCAACCACCGTCGGCGAGGCGTTCAGGATCGACCTCGCCTAACCCAATTTCGTCTACCCAGCCGTCAACGCTGACACCGCCAGCCCCGCCCAGCGCCGAGTCGTCCGCGTTGGAGGCTACGATGGAGTGTTCTGAATCGTTTGAAGTACCACCACGAAGGACGTCACATTCGAGGACGCCGAGGAGAACAAGCATGGCGCGAGTTTTGGCATCTGGTGCGGGATTGGCGGACGGAGGCGGGGATGGGAAGTCGAGCGCTGATGAGGGACTCGGAGATGGAAAGGGCGAGGAGGGCAAAGGGCGTTGGCGGACTGAGGAACGTCGGGAGGAAGAGGTGCGGAGAGCGTTTGAGACGACGAGCGCCGATATCGAGAATGAGCGGCTGTGCAGCAAAATTATTTCATTGATATCGAAGTAATAAAGTCGGCGACGCTCACAGCGCCAAAAACATGCCTTCGCTGCCCGATTCACTCTAAACGTCTTCCGTGAAGGCCTCAGGCTCGGCACGTGAGGGCAACTTACAAGCTCAACCTACTAGTAAGAAGTCGAGGGGTAGTAGCTCGATTGCCTCTCGCCATCAAAGGGATCACTCTCATCTAATTCTGAGTCTTTCGCCTCACCTCTCGCCTTCCATCATCCTGCCACATATTCAATGGCAGCGTATTCTCATCCTTGTCCCATGATGGAGGAACTGTTTACTGACAGCCCCAACAAGTCCTATACGCCTGTGTCTTTTTTCCTCAATGCCCGACAAAATGCCCAGGATCCTAACGGACGCTACATTGTCACAGCAGTGTCCCATTACAAGCAACGATCGCCATGGCCCAACTTGCAACCTGAATATCTCACCTTGCTCGTTCAGCCCCCTCCCGACTTACCCCAGCCATCTCTAGCCCCTGTCCTGATCAAAGTCTCTCGCGACCCTCTCGCTAGTCACCCATCCCGATATAGACTCTGGGGTGCTACAGACGACAGAGTGACCATTCTCGGTCCTGCTGCCGACGTTGAGCTCCATGATGAGCGGCTTCACCACCTCCGCTGGTCACCCAATGAAGCGCCTCCCCTCGTCACCATCGCAATGTTCATTCATTTAGTCCACATCACCCTCCCGCCGAATTGCATCTGGCTCGACGTGTGCTGCTATGCGTACGTACACACCCTGATACAGGTGGTTCACCACGCCTTCAACGGCATCCCTGGCGTGCTCGAAGCGCAGATGCTCATCCCCATCTCCCTGCTCGTGGCCATCTTGCCAGGAAGCATGATTCCCATGACGGGCACTAGAAAACTAGTCAACGAGCTAGCTACAGAGACAGGGGTCTCCCCCGGGATTATTATGGAGGGAGCGGACAAGGAGTGGTGCCCGCAAGGGCTATCAGACTGGGCGGAGTACATCTTTGCATGGATCATGCCGGTCCGCGTGGCGTGCGTATGGCTTGTGGCATTCTATGTCCCGTCATATAAGACTCTTTTCAAAGTGAGCCTCGTCTTGCCTGGTTGTGAATGTGCTTTTTCATGTCTGTTTGATAGATGTATTATGATTAGTGGTGCAAGACACATGTGCGTCTACTTCCAAAGGGGATCAGAACTAGGGGTATTCGAGCGTGGCATTCTGGTCGTATTGTATCGTAAGTTGAAATGATTGTCCTGTAAAAAAGTGTGTATCTTTCAAGGCTTGTTGAGTAAACGCCAACAAGAATACCGTGCCAGTGGCTGAGTACTGAGGTCCCCCGAGGTTCGCGATTGCGTGGTTTCAAGTCGCTGCCATCTGCAGAACACGTGACCAATGAGTGTATCGACGTCGGGGAAGCCATCTGTGGACCGCGCCGGAAGCAACAATAGGTTGTCTCCAAGTCATCCACTAAATTGGGTCACGGGAAACGGGCGGACAGCCTTACTACACGGGTATCCCTCAAGGTGGGATAGAAAAGAAGAAATCGCCCAGAGTCATCCTGCAGGTTAGATTCAGAGTGTATATATTCTACTTCAAGTTGGATTGTACTCATAAACGCTTTCCACAGGCAAGAGGAAGAACTGCCACATTTGATTGACAGCATCCTCAGCGTTTTCAGTTCGCACCCCCCAGTTCGCACCACGCTGTCGATAACGGGCTTCTTTCTCTTGCAGAGTATCATGAACGTTGGCGGTGCCCATGAACTGCCCCATACGGACGACTCGGACGTCGCCTTGACACTTACGTCCGACCGAGTGCGGAAAGGAGGCCCAGCAGCCCGAGGGTGCTCTCGCGCGCAGACGCCAATTTGCGGGGCTTGGCCACCTCATCGAGGGTAGCGTCGACAAGAAAAAAAGCACGTGAGCTTGTTGCACCACGAAGTGATATACACAACGCACCTTGACAAGGTTGTCCTCATGCGTCATCCACCCAGTGCGTTGTCTCTTTCTGGGTCAGATGAGGCGGGACCCAGGTCTTGGCGACGTGCAGCAACGTCCATGAGTTCGCACAAAATGGGCTATGGTGCCGCTAGTCAGCGCACGGTCGTTATACCTGCCTGTGAGGACGCTAACGACCCGCCCATGAGTGTCAGCCAATGTCTCGCACGTAAATCGGTGGTACTAGGAAGTCAAGGGGAACTTTGCGGCTATGGCGAGATATGGCTGGACACTTGTGCTCGCCGACATCACTAGACAGTACGGGTCGCACAGAGTCGTTTTGTCGATCTATTGTCCATGAAGACCACAAATCAAAGTGGAAACCGCTTGCACAATGTCCGGTTTGCCGTCCTATGATGTCTGGCCAGGGCTATTTTAAATGGGTACGAACCTTGCCTGGAGAGAAACGATGAAGCTTGAAGCACGTGGGGCAACACGGTACCGTAGAAGGAAACACAGGTAAAATGGTAAGTAGAAGCCTTTTCAAGTTCGTCGGGTGTTGGTCCCGATTTGAGAGATTTCAAGTTTACACAACTGAATTATACTGTATTGCCGTCACCAGCTCCACTGCAACCGCCTTGCTCAAATCATCCATCCAGCTCTCATTCCGAATCAGGTGTCATCCCAACATGCACTTCACGCTCACTGTGGCACATCTCGTTCTCGATTTTCAATGACACACCACTCGGATTTCCGTGACGGCTGGATTGGCGATGATGATCAAACATGCTCCTGTCGCAATTTTCATTCATCGGTAACGCTCCAGCAGGCGCAGGGGATCGATGTAGTACACACTCTCGTTTGGAGAGGCAGATGGCTGATTGCTAGTTCCACGTCAGTCTCACTCCACGGTATACTGTACAATACCAAGCATTGTCTCGAGTTCTTGAACTTCCTGCGATGGACACGCCAACATAGTAGAAACTAGTAGCCCAGGTTAAGGCCCCAATGCCTTTCAGTGCTTCAGCCACGCATTGAGCGTGCTACAAAGAACCATGAAAAGTAAATTTATCGCCAGACCAGAGACGAGACCCACCACCATAAATCTTTTACGCCGATGTGGCAGAGCGGGCCACAGTTGTCAGGCGTAGCGGAAAAATGTATGAGAGGCAGGATGCCCCAAACATATGCTTGTCGGACGGTTTCATCCTTTCCTCCAACATGTCCTCTTCTTTCTCCAAGATGGAACCGTGTATGATTAACACGTTGGCTATCTCTTCATAGTCCAGCATGCCTAGCGGAATCATATACACGAGATAGCAGTCAGGGATGAGAATTTGGGTCTGCTGAGCACCTAGCATACCACTAAACACGTTATGAAGCGCCTGTGACATGGCATGGACAAAGGCATAGCAGCACCTTGCGAGGAAGAGGCAGAACGGGGGAGTCTGAAAGTGAACACAAGCGATGAAACATGACATGATTTCGAGGTGAGGCGCCTTATCTGGTGACCAGGCGAGGTTGTGAAGTCGCTCATCATGGGGCTCGATGTTGGCAGCAGGACCGAGGACTGTCACTCTGTCATTTGTAGCACCCCAGAGCCTGTACCTGGATGGGTGACTGGCACGAGGATCGCGAGAGACTTTGATCAGGACAGGGGCTAGCGCTGGCTGGGGTTCGTCCGGAGGGAGCTGGACAAGTAGAGTGAGATATTCAGGCTGCAAGGCAGGCCATGACGCTCGCTGCTTGTAGTGAGAGACTTCTGTGACAATGTACTGTTCGTCAGGATCTTTCCAGTGAACCTCGTGGAGCCAAGCTACGGGTGTATATGACTGGGTGGTGCTGAGCAGTTTCTCCATTGGGGATGAGGGAGAGAGGGAGAGGAGGTCCGAATTAGGGGACTAGTGACACAGATGATCCGCGTCCCGCGGACGATCCACCGTCCATCGCATGACACCTGATACAAGGTCGTTAACGCAACTCCTCCGCGCTGCATCCATTGGTGTTCTCACTTCGGTGCCGTCTCTAATCCACCAGCCGAATATTGCCTTCCTCGTCGCCCGGCACCTCTCCACCAGCGAGCAACGCGATTGAGTGGATCCGATACCGTTTGGCAGACCGAGCTGGTTGATCAGTCCTGCAGACCTTCAGTTTCAGCTGGTCACTGGCAGTCAGCTGTCTGACTGTTGCTACTTCGTCATCCAAGGTGCCGCAGTGGATCATCGACGACACATTTTTCGTAAGCATTTATCGGGAAGTGCTAGAATAATTTCCCTCGCTCGAAGTGACGGTGGGCAGCAGCTTGGTTTGGTGCAATCTCGCCTCATCCGAGTCATTCCCTTTCTTTGTCTCTCAAATGACACCCCGTCTATGCTATGTCAGTGCTGGTGCTTGGCTCTCACTTGAAGTGCACGGCGCACCTATACCATCCCGGTCTGTCGAGAACTTTACGAATGCACCCCTCATCACCTAACTAGCTCTCATCGCCAAGAACCTGCGCGATGCCCTCATCGGCAAGTGCTAGGGAAACCGGACTGAGCACGGAGCACAGATCACAACCTACATGTGTGTTTTCCTGCCCTCCGACGCGCTCGAAGTTGGGCGTCGGTGCTGGCAATGTACCTTGTCGACCAAGACTATAAAGTGACGGCTTGAACACGGGCTCATCGTGAGTGTTCCCCTCACGACCGTCTTCGTTGGGGATTCAACATGAGTATGGATTGGCAGGGTATCGCCACTATAACTTGGGACAGTTGAACGGCGGTGCACTTGGCGTTGTTCACAACGTTATTCGCAATGCAGCCTTGGTGGTTAGATGTGTCATTCGGAGAATGTCCAATATTACTGTCAAGTTTTCTTCCGTCGGGCGAGGCCCGAGTCGTGCTCCCTATAAACTAAGATATCATGTAAAGCGTACCCGATGATTTACGTCTACTGTATGTCTACCGTACGGATGCTCTCCATCAATTCACCTAATGACGTCTCCTCCCGAACCTGAGCCATGATCAAGCTGTCCGTTGCCACACGCTTGTACTGCGTACGCCCCAACGGTGCGAGCAGCAGTGCGCCAAACGGTTGCTTCAGCCGAACAACCAGCCGCAGCGCACGCGTCGTCGCGTCGAACAGGGGTTCGCCACACGCGAAATCCTCGTCGAGGAGAGGACTGATCCAGGGATGAATGAGGAGTACACCTTTCACCCCTGTCAAGTCGTCTCCGGTCACAATGTCGACATCCCCCAGCATGGGCGACGTCCCACGATAAACAGGGAGACCGGACTGGGCCTTGGAATCGGAAGGAGGGAAAAGGTTCGCGAGAGGAAAAACGATGCCAGGCAGTCGCAAGCGACCGGCAACCAGCAACAGCGGTGGGAGGTCATAGAGATGCTTGTACAGTGGTGTAAGCAAGGAGAGGTCAGGTAAGATTGAAAGATATGTCGTCATCAAGCCATCCATTTTGGCGCTCGAGATCAATGCTGGCACGTGCGGGGGCACGATGTTGTCGTAGACAGTGAGTTCAGCAGGGAGGTAACTGTGGTGGCTTCCCGGACTTCCCGTCCATGCGAGGAGTATGACGCTGTCCGACTTCGTTAGGATATGCTCCAAGAGCCGACCGATGGCCTGATCGCCCTCCCCATAGATGATGGGTAACGCAACATTGAAGATGCCAAATAAAGAATAGGCCATGTCTTCCTCACGGGTCGTCTGACGCCTCGATGCGAGATAGAGCTTCTCTCGTGCCCTGTCCAGCCCCGGTCGAAGTGTGTCCAGACCCTCCTTTGCAAACTTCATCGCCTGTTCCATCTCCGAAAGGATTATGGGCGACTCTTTGTGATTGAACATTTGCAATCCGAGGTAGGGCTTCCAGTCCTCGGTGTAGAACTGGACGACCTCAGATGCGAGATATTCTTGATATGTCCACCCGCGTGTGTTCCAGATGCTCCGCAACAGACAACCAATTTCCTGCGACTCTGAAGAGACACCAAGAAGGTGGACGACGGTGAGGGATGAGCTGCGATACCACCTGAACATGGCAACGAGCGATTCTTGCAAGACGCCCTTGTCAAGTTGGTTGACGCAACAAGCATCACTCCAAGCCCACTTGAACCGGAGATCTTGCACCACCTTGCAGAAATTTTGAAGCTTTTTGAACGCAGGTGAAGCCGGGAGGTCGTAGATCGAGTTGTTTCCGACCACCTGGAATGTCGGCTCATGGAGCTGCCACTTGTGCGAAAACATGACATAACTGTAGAAGTTCTTCACCTCTTCACGGATTTGTTCCCGGTCGAGCTGAGTAGTCCGAGTCATCGATGACCGCAGTTCGTTGTATACTGCGAGTTGTTCGAATGCAGCTGCTTGCTGCGCTTTGTCACAGAGAAGACCAGTATCGGTATCGATGAGCACACGTGGCAAATGGCGGATAGTCTGCTCCACCGTGTTTTGTATCTCTGGTGTCACGTCGACATACCCATGACGAAGTTCTGTACAAAGCCAATCAATACTATGTATCAGTCAGTATGACCTTTGGAAAGACTTGCCTCGAAGGCCTGGATCGGGTGACTGTTCGATATTTGAAAGCATCATCCTGAATGCCTTGTATGCTTCGCTGTAATGGGCCATGCCGTGTAATGCAGCATGCTTCCCTTCATACCCTATATAGGATAAAGGGTCGAGCTCAATGACCTGAGCTCATGGATCAGCATTGCCTCTTGAAATCTTGGATGAAATCCAAACCTCGTTGCTTTTCTTAAAGAGAATGTCATTAAAGTTTGTCGGATTGAGTGTCAGTGCAGTTGAATAGTATGCTATGGCCTCATCGTGTTTCTTGACGTCCCTTGTGATGTCGCCGAGGTTCTCTAGCTTCTCAGCGAATCGCACACAGAACTCTAGGAAGGCATTTTGGTGGGTCAGTGCTCCAGTGCCGTGGATAGTTCTTACCATGTTCCCATTGCGTGTGCTCATCGTGGATACCATCGTCTTCAAGTTCATCCTGTGCCTGTCGGAAACACTCGACGGCCTCCATAAGCCGACCTTCATCTTCCAACATGCCACAGATGGTGCGGTATACTGTAAACCTCGGAACCTTGAACTGAATCAAAAATAGGTCACCATCCACAGCCAAGCGATCAAAAAGAACATACCTTGGACGCGGCACTCAAGGCTTCCTTTCCTGGGCCCCGAACCAGCATCTTCCTGGCCCACTTTGGAAGGATTGGTGCTGAGAAACAGAGCGACAATGCAGCAGAGTACGCTGAGACTGCATCGTCCTGCTTCTCGGCATTCGATGCCTCGTCTCCAATCCTCTCGAGTGCAGTGACACAGCGGTGCGCAAACTCTAATGATAAGGATTGAATATGCAATGTTGAGCGCAATGTCAAAACTTGCCCTGTGGCCAATCGGTGACTGACATGTTGGCTCTTACATCGTCGGATAACGCATTCTCCAGCTCGAGAAGAGAGCGTGCAGCATCGCGTATGCGACCCTGGGCATAGAGGGATTCGCATTCGAGCCTCTGCTCGTGCGCGCAGTTGATCCAGATCGATAGATCAGCTTTCTCCTGAGCCCGGAAAAGTTGGACACGCAAATCCTGGGTGGTGTGTTCGAGAGATGCAATTTTGCTTTCTGACGAAAAGGTTCATGAGTGAAGCACAAAGGGGAGCTTTTATGGACACACGGGAGTTTTCAAATTGGTCTTGGATAGCTTGTTCGAGGGACACAACTTTGCTTTCTGACGAAAAGATTCATGAGCGAAACACGAGTCAGGGGAGCTTTTATGGACACACGAGAGTTTTCAAGCTGCACATGTAGGTCTTGGATAGTTTGTTCGAGATATGCCATTCTTTTTCCTGCAACATGTGTGAGCAAAGTACATCGTACAAGGCTTGATGGACACACTGGAGTATTCGTCCCGTGCCCGAAGTGAGTCGATGCATTCGTCAAAACTATCTTCCTCCTGACTGATCACACTCTGGGCGTCGAGTCGGAGACGATGTTGTTGTGCGTGTTCATTGTGATCCGTTCCTAGTTCGTCCGGATAACAGATCGAGGTTGAGGAGGGCAAGTAAAAGAAGCGAATGAGCAGACCTGGGATGGTTTCATGGGTTACCACTCGGAATGAGCCTATAAGGGCACAAAGGCTATCCTTTTGTCGCTGTGCTGTGTGCTGAGAGTCGGCGAGTGCATTGCGAAGTACCTGGACAGTGTTACGGAGAGAGGTAATGAGATCAGCTTGGAGAGGGGCGACGCAGGATACGGTAACGGTAACAGAGTTGGCTCCACATACGACAAGGTTGTTCATGTCTGAGATAGCCATGGACCGAATAGGATGATCGTACTGGATGACAGACCCGATTTGCTGGCCAGTCGCCGTGCTCCAGAATGAAACCGATGAACTTGAATCCTGGGTCGTAGAGACTGCGATCAATGCGCTAGTCCTTTCCAGAGCGATGCAGCGGGTATCGTAGCTGTTGTGGATGCGCCACTTCGAGAGGGTGGTCCCGTTGGATGGATTGAGACAGTGAATGTGGCTGTCTTGAGATAGAGCAAAGAGTTTCTTGCCATCCATCGACCAGGCAATGGATCGGTTGTGGGTTACATAGACGTTGATGGGAACGTCGGCGAGGAGGTCTCCATTCTGACTGTTGTAGGCGCGAACAGAGTTAGCCCACGTGGCAGTCGCAAGGAAGCGTCCGTCGGGCGAGAATTTCGCGCCGACCACCGCCCAGATGCCTTGTTTCAACTCGAGGAGTCGTTTACCAGTCGAGCGTGACCAGACACAGGCAGTCCTGTCATGTGATCCTGTCGCGATTTTCGTCCCATCGAACGAGATGTCGACTGCATTTACCCAATCCGAGTGCCCCTCGAACTCGGTCACCTTTTCACAGTTCACCGCATTCCAAACGGTCACCAACCCCCCCACTGTCCCGCTGACGATCCACTGTCCATCGCGTGATACCGCAATGTCATTAATTTGACCACCCCGAGTCCCCGCGTCTATTGGCGTTCCCACTTTGGTGCTTTCTCGAATGCGCCACTTTCGAATCTTGCCTTCCTCATTACCGCCCACGAAATGCTCTCCATCAGCGAGGACCGCGACTGAGCAGATTCCTCGATAATCGATCTTGATTCGTTTTGCTCCCTTTTCGTGAAGAGGAAGCAGTCTTTGCAATCAGCTCGTTGAAATTGGACTCGGATTTCAATCACCTTGTCTACATCATATTTGACCGTCTCTGTTTTCGTGAGGATCGTCCGATCGATCGATTCACTCTGCCGCCGCAGGCCTGTCCATGAAAACATGCCCAGCTAGAGGTAATGAAAGTAGGCTTCGTGGTCGACTAGCACGCCAGGTGACCCCGCGGTATCGCCTGCTTGCACCCACGTGTCTCCCTACAATGTCGCACGTAGAAGAATCTTCTCCTGCCCCGCGTGTTTTTTTTTTAAATGTAACCCTCGACCCTACTACCATCAATACGATCAACCGTAATTTGCACTTCAGTAAGTTCGTCGCTTAATCACTCTATCATTTCATGCGCAAACATGCGATTCACACCTGCGTCATGTAGGTCTGAGGATGAGCATTGTTCCCTGTATGCTCTTGTGTTCTTGTCACTGGCATCATCGCCTGGTCGATTGACTTGTCACTTTGCTGTCGCAGACCTGTCCTTGAAGACGTGAGGTGAGCTCAATGAAAGAAGGCCTTGCAGCCGTCTTGAACGCCGGATGAGCCAGCAGTGCTACTTGCTTGCACCCGTGTGTGCCTCAGTGAGCCCGACACTAAGTCCTTGGCCGTATATATGGTATCCCAACATCTACACCATGCAGACCTGAGAGCGATTCCATTCCTGTTCGTCTGGCTCGTTCTTCGAAGGGCTAATGGCCAAGGCCTTACTGCGAAACTTTGATCTATATCAGAGTTTCACGTCGAATCTGTCTATTGGGCAAATCAAGTAATGTGACTGCCTGGATGTTGAAGCACTCCTATCGGGATCTGCAGAGTCCACGGAGAGCCGAAAGAAAAGTTATACAACGGCAAGGATTTAGCAACACGTATCGCATACCCAACACACCGACTTGGCGTTCATCACCCCAACCAAATCTCGACCCCCTGCCCAGTCGACCCAGCCGATCTGCTGAAAACAGAGACCGAGTTCTCGCGCACGACCCCAGGGTGAGCGCTCGTTAGGATGTCGCTCTTTGTACCCCATGAACACCCTCGGCGAGTGTCTGTTGTCCCTGTTTGCAGCGGAAGACAAGTCGCGAGAGGGTTGCGATGAGTACGCCAAAGGACGCAGTGTTGTAGGTGACGTCTGCCATGCTGAGGGGATCGGCATCAGACGAGGTGTCTCGACGGGAAGCATGAGGGCGACACGTACACGTTGACGTCCAGTCCGGCCTCCAACTGTGATTGCACTTCTGGTGGAGGTTCCTCATCGTCTTGGTCCAAGATGGCTGCCTCAGGAGTGCATTCATGCGTCAGGGCGTGATTGGAGATGATGTGTATCAAAATGGGCATTTGCAGAGGCTGTATGAGCACATCAGTGGGAATTAAAACAGATCACGTATGTAAGGGTCTGCACATACCTAGATCCGTGGTCACGATAGAGCCAGAATTCTCCGAGGCGTCAAGATCGAGCATCGAGCACAGCGCAGCGAGCGTGATGGCGACGATACCTGTCCCTGCGCACAATCCCAAGATATGCCATGCGTCAGTGCTAAAGAGCAACTCGTGCAACCCGCGAGTGGGTCGCCGGCCTCTGGGAACGCTCCAGATAAGAGCTGGACAAGCCGGAGCCGAGTCCGATCCCGCTGTCCCATATCTTCTACAGCTGTTCGCGTGAGCAGGCGTCGTCAAGACACTAGTTTCAAACCGTCACACCTTGTCGAGGTCAAAGGAGGTCTGCCCCGTGATGCCGAACACAATCGGATGTTCAAGGTGGGGCGCGCGCAGGGTATACGACCGAGTTGTCTGCTCTTGTTTCGCGCCTTTGACGGCTCCCTTGATTCCCTGCCCTGGTCGACGGGGAAAGCGCACAGGTATAGACATGACCCCAAACGGCGTCTTCCCAGTCGCGCTTGTCTCGCCCAGAAAATTGTCTGGTCAGACTGCGTCGTGCCGCAGGTCAAAATAAGCCACCAAGATGGCCCGTCTGTGTCGTCGTTGGCGTCGAGATGTAGCGGTCTTAGCACGGATATCTCTTTGTACGCGGTGCTGGTTCGCCAGGAGGTGAGTTTGGTCTGTTTGGTGATCACTGGTTGCGGCGCATGGAGCGACCAGGCGTAGTAGATGTCGACGGGGCCATTGTGGTTCTGGTCCTGATATCGCTGGCTATCTGTGGTGTGATGAGGACGGGTTCGTCAGGACCGACTCGGAGCGGTGGACGTAGGAAAGAAAGGTAGTGAAACATGCTGAGTTTGGTAGTTCGGACTATGCTCCGATCCACGATACCGCGACCTCCGAGTCGTTGCGCTGTTTCCATCACACCCGCTCGTTCATACAAACATCCCAGAAATGCCTCTAGAATATCTCGAAACGTGTCTGGACGGACAGTGTGCGACCGTTTTATGAACGTGTCGGTCGACCACACATACGATGACAAGTCGTAGTACGTGTTCCTTACTTTCCGTTCACTTTTTCTCGACAGTTCTTGTTTGGATCCTCACACGCGTCGCTGCACTTACAACTCATTTATTTCCACTGACCTCGCGTTTTACCCGGACTGACATGTCTGATGTAGTTCCAGATGTCAACGTCAAACTCGGCTGATCCCAAGGCGACTCCTATCCCAAGTCAATCTACACACCACAAACATACCGCTATATTCATTCACACCCTTTCATCCCTTCGCGTGACACCTCGAGCATCTTTAAACTTCCAGAACGCCTTCTCGCTGTGAAGCTGGGGCTCGCTGCTGCTACTCTCGCGCATGCTTTATCAACCACGTTGCCATCGGTGCCGTTCACGGTGTTTTCTTAATCACAACTGTTCTTTCGTTCTCTTGCGCATCTCAACCATAGTATACAAAGAATCGATGTTTTCGACATAGATCCGCATCACGGTGCCTTTCGTCAATGTGGCGTATGCTAAATTAACGCTCACGCCGTAGGCAATGGGACCCTGTCGCGAGGAAACCTACCAGCAGATGAGATTGATGCACGTCCCACCAGGACCTCGAACATTTTATGTTTCCCTGCACGATATCCTATCTTTACCAAGCGAGATTCGTAATCCTCGTTTAGAATGGCACTGGCTGGACGCATCACAGGAAGGCAAACCGGACATGGTACAAGTGGCTTCATGGTCTTCATGGACAATAGATCGAGATCGTACACCTTCGACAATACAATTCAGAGGTCATTTCTTGGACGTTCTTCTCTCCCGGTATCTCACACTCATGCATCGTGCACGCGACTTGGAGGTCCAGGCGATATCCATCAGGCAAGTACATGGTATGTCCCCTTTTTGAGTGATCTACATTAATTTTGATTATTATTACCTTTTCACGCATCATCTAGTCGCAGTCTTGATGCCGGCGAGCACGAGTGTCCAGCCATATCTCGTCATAATCGCAAAGTGCCCACCGACTTCTACCGCCGACTAACGCGCGAGACCTGTACGCTGGCCGACACCTATACCCGTAGACGGGTCGTTAGCGTGCTCGAAAGCGGGTACAGCGACCGTGCGCTGACTAGGGGTGCCATATCCCATTCATGCGAACTCGTGGACGTTGCTGCGCGTCGCGAAGACCCGGGTCCCGCCTCACCTGACCCAGAAAGGGACATGACGCACAGGGTGGACGACGCATGGTGGAATGAGGATAACCTTGTCAAGATGCACTGTAAATATCTCGTCTACTTCATGGTACACCTCACGTCCTTTCTTTTCTTGTCGACGCTACCTCGAAAGGTGGCCAAGTCCTGCAAATCGACGTCTGCGCGCGAGCAGGGACCCCTGGCTCCTCCACACCCTCAGCCTCCTTTTTGCACTCGGTGGCAATGCGGACGCAAGCGCCAAGGCGACGTCCGTATGGGGCAGTGGTGCAGGTGCATGGGCTCCCCCGACGCCCATGACACTCCGCGGGAGAAAGAAGTCCGTGGTCGACGGACTGAGGGTACGTCTCGCGTCTTCTTCTGTCGCCTGTGGCTCTTGGGTTTGGCTTGCAGGGTATCGCGACTGTAATTTGGGACAGTTGAACAGTCCATTGGATTCGGCGTTGTTCGCAATTCAGCCTCGGTGGTTGGATCCGTCGTTTAGAAAATGTGCAATATTACTGTTTCCTCCATCGGGCGAGGCCCAAGCCGTGCTCTCCGTGTAGACTAAAACCACTATGTAAAGTGTACCCAAATGTCGACATTTACTGTATGTCCACCGTACGGATGCTCTCCATCAATTCACCTAATGACGTCTCCCCCCGAATCTGGGCCATGATTAAGCTATCCGTTGCCACACGCTTGTACTGCTTACGCCCCAACGGTGCGAGCAGCAGTGCACCAAACGGCTGCTTCAGCCGAACGACCAGCCGCAGCGCACGCGTTGCCTCGTTGAACAGGGGTTCACCGCACACGAAATCCTCATCCAGGAGGGGACTGATCCAAGGATGAATCAGGAGTGCGCCCTTGATCCCCGACAAGTCATCTCGAGTACCAATGTCGACATCGCCCAGCAGGGGCGATGCCCCACGATAAACTGGGAGATCTGATTCGGCATTCGGATCGGAGACAGGGAAAAGGTCCCCAAGAGGAAAAACGATCCCGGGCAACCGTAAGCGACCGGCAACGAGCGACAGCGGTGGGAGGTCATCGAGATCCTTATACAGCGGTGTAAGCAAGGAGAGGTCGGGTATGGTTGAAGGCAATGTCGTCACTAAGCTGTGTATTTTGGCGCTCGAGATCAATGCTGGCACATGTGGGGGTATGATGTTGTCGTAGACAGTGAGTTCTGCAGGGAGGTAACTGTGGTGGCTTCCCGGACTTCCTGTCCATGCGAGGAGCATGACGCTATCCGACCTCGTCAGGATATGCTCCAAGAGACGGCCGACGGCTTGATTGCCCTCCCCATAGATGACGGGTAACACAACATTGAAGATCCCAAATAAAGAATAGGCCATGTCTTCCTCGCGGGTCGTTTCACGCCTCGATGCGAGATACAGCTTCTCGCGTGCCCTGTCCAGCCCCGGTCGAAGTGTGTCCAGACCCTCCTTTGCAAACTTCATCGCCTGTTCCATCTCTGAAAGGATGATGGGCGACTCTTTGTGATTGAACATTTCCAATCCGAGGTAGGGCTTCCAGTCCTCGGTGTAGAACTGGACGACCTCGGATGCAAGATATTCTTGATATGTCCATCCGCGCGTGTTCCAGATGCTCCGCAAGAGACATCCAATTTCCTGTGACCCTGAAAAAACGCCAAGAAGGTGGACGACGGTGAGGGATGCGCCGCGATACCACCTGAACATGGCAACGAGTGATTCTTGTAGGACGCCCTTGTCAAGTTGGTTGACGCAACAAGTATCGCTCCAGGCCCACTTGAACCGGAGAACTTGCACCACTTTGCAGAAACTTTGAAGCTTTTTGAACGCAGGTGAAGCCGGGAGGCCGTAAATCGACTTGCTTCCGACCACCTGGAATGTCGGCTCATGGAGCTGCCACTTGTGCGAAAACATGACATAACGGTAGAAGTTCTTCACCTCTCTGCGGATTCGTTCCCGGTCGAGCTGAGTAGTCCGAGTCATCGATGACCGCAGTTCATTATGTACTGCGAGTTGTTCGAATGCAGCTGCTTGCTGCACTTTGTCACAGAGAAGACCGGTGTCGGTGTCGATGAGCACACGTGGCAAATGGCGGATAATCTGCTCCACCACATTTTGTATCTCAGGTGTCACATCGACATACCCTTGACGAAGTTCTGTGCAAAGCCAATCAGTATCATGTATGAGTCAGTGCGACTTATGGGAAGACTTGCCCCGAAGGCCAGGATCGGATGATTGTTCGAGCTTCGAGAGCATCGTCCTGAATGCCTTGTATGCTTCGCTGTAATGGGTCATGCCGTGTAACGCAGCGTGCTTCCCTTCATACCCTATATAGGATGAAGGGTCGAGCTCAATGACCTGAGATCATGGATCAGCATTACCCTCTCGAAATCTTGGACGAAATGCAAACCTCGGTGCTTTTCTTGAGTAGAATGTCATTGAACCTAGTCGGATTGAGTGTCAATGCACTCGAATAGTATGCTATGGCCTTGTCGTGTTTCTTTGTGTCCCTTGCGATGTCGCCGAGGTTCTCTAGCTTCTTGGCGAAACGCATACGAAACTCTAGGAAAGCATTTTGGTGGGTCACTGCTCCGGTGCCGTGGGTGGTTCTTACCATGTTCCCATTGCGTGCGTTCATCATGGATACCATTGTCTTCAAGTTCATCCTGTGCCTGTCGGAAACACTCGACGGCCTCCATAAGCCGACCATCATCTTCCAACATGCTGCAGATGGTGCGGTATACTGTGAACCTCGGCACCTTGAACTGGACCAAAAATAGGTCACCATCCCACATTCAACCGATCAAAAAGAACATACCTTGGACGCAGCACTCAAGGCTTCCTTTCCTGATCCCTGAACCAGCATCTTCCTGGCCCACTTTGTTGGGAGAGAGCACGGAGCGACAATGCAGTAGAGTAGGCTGAGACTGCATCGTCCTGCTTATCGGCATTCGATGCCTCGTCGCCGACCCTCTCGAGCGCAGTGATGCTACGGTGTGCAAACTCTGACAACGAAGATTGAATATGCAATGTTGACTCGCAATGTCAAAACTTGCCCTGTAGCCAATCGGTGACTGACATGTTGGCTCTTACATCGTCGGATAACGCATTCTCCAGATTGAGAAGAGAGCGTGCAGCATCATGTATGCGACCCCCGGAATAGAGGGATTCACATTCGAGCCTCTGTGCATGTGCACGGTTGATCCGGATGTATAGATCGGCTTTCTCCTGGGCCTGAGTAAGCTGGACGCGCAAATCCTGGATGGTTTGTTCGAGAGATGCCATTCTTTTGCCTGCAACAAGTTTGTGAGCAAAGTACATCGTACAAGGCCTGAAGCTTGATGGACACACTGGAGTATTCGTCCCGTGCCCGAAGCGAGTTGATGCATTCGTCAAAACTATCTTCCTCATGCCTGACCATACTCTGAGCGTCGGGGTGTCGGAGACGATGTTGTTGTGCGTGTTCATCGTGGTCCGTTCCTAGTTCGTCTGGATAACAAATCGAGGTGAGAGGAGGGCAAGCAAAAGGAATGAATGAGCAGGCCTGGGGTGGTTTCATGGGTTATCACTTGGAATGAGCTTATAAGGGCAAAAAGGCTATCTTTTTGTTGCTGTGCTGTGCGCTGAGAGGCGGCGAGTTCGTTGCGAAGTACCTGAACAGCGTGGCGAAAAGAGGTGATGGGACTAGCTTGGAGAGGGACGCAGGATACGGTAACGGTGACAGAGTTGTCCCCACATACGACAAGGTCGTTCATGTCTGAGATAGCCATGGACCGAATAGGATGATCGTACTGGATGACAGACCCGATTTGCTGGCCAGTCGTCGTGCTCCAGAATGAAACCGATGAATCCTGGGCCGTAGAGATCGCGATCAATGCGCCAGTCCTTTCCAGAGCGATGCTGTTGGCATCGTTGCTGTCGTGGATGCGCCACTTTGAGAGCGTGGTTCCGTTGGACGGATCGAAACAGTGGACGTGGCTGTCTTTAGATAGAGCGAAGAGTTTCTTGCCATCTATCGACCAGGTAATGGATTGGTTGTGATTTGGATAGACGGTGATGGGAACGTCGACGAGGAGGTCTCCATTCTGACTGTCGTAGACGCGAACATGTGAGCTAAGCCACGTGGCAGTCGCAAGGAAGCGTCCGTCGGGTGAGAATTTCGCGCCAACCACATAGGAGTTGTGGTTCAACTCGAAGAGTAGTTCGCCAGTCGAGAGTGACCAGACACGGGCAGTCCTGTCTTGTGATCCTGTCGCGATTTTCGTCCCATCGAACGAGATGTCGACTGCACACACCCAACCCGAGTGCGCTTTGAACTCGGTCACCTTTTCGCCGTTCGCCGCATTCCAAACGGTCACCAAACCGCTCTTTGTCCCGCTGACGATCCACTGTCCATCGCATGATACCGCAATGTCATAAATCCAACTTCCCGCGTCCATTGGCGTTCCCACTTCGGCGCAATCACGAATGCGCCACTTTCGAATCTTGCCTTTGTCGTCACCGCCCACGAAATGTTCTCCATCAGCCAGGACCGCGACTGAACACACTCCTTCATAATCGATCTTGATCCGTCTTGCTCCCTTTTCGTGAAAGAGGAACCAGTCATGCAATCAGCTCGTCGAAATTGGATTTCAATCACCTTGTCTATATCATATTCAACCGTCTGTGTTTCTCCTTGCTGGCCGTTTCGTGAGGAGGGTCGAGTTTCATCATTTTCTGTTGTCGTGAGCATCGTCCAATCGATTGACTTGCCCATTCACTCACTTTTCTGTCGCCGACCTGCCCTTGAAAACATGCCCAGCTAGAGGTGATGAAAGTAGGCTGCGTGGTCGTCGACTAGCACGCTAGGTGAGCCCGTGGTATCGCCTGCTTGCACCCACGTGTCTCTATAATTAAACCCCTTCGCACGCAGAATGCTCTCATGCCCCGGGCGCTTTTTTGGCCCTAGTACCATCATCAATCTGATGAACCGCAATTTGCACTTCAGTGAGCTCGTCGCCAAATCACTCGTGTCATTCAAACATGCGATCCACACTGGTCCGCGACATCTGCATCATGTAGGTCTGAGGATCATCATTCACTGTACGCTCGCATGTTCTTGTCATCATCGTCTGATCAATTGACTTGTCCGTTCATTCATTTTGACCTGTCCTTGAAGACATGAGTGAGCTCAATGAAAGGAGGCCGTGTGGTCGTCTCGAACGCCGGATGAGCTAGCAGTGCTGCCTGCTTGCACCCGCGTGCCTCCTTATCACGTAGAATTATCTCGTGCCCTGGGCATTTCCCTTGATCCATGTGAATGCAACCCTCGATCTGACCATCTCTGTTGCCTCAGTGGGCTCGTCACTAAATCCTTGGCCGCATACCCAAACACGCCTTTTACATTGGTCCCCAACACCTTTACCCGACGGTTGCACTGTTGCTAATGGCCAAAGTCTCATTGCGAAACTCTGATCGATCAGAGTTTCCCGTCGAATCTGTCTGTGGAGTAAATCAAGTACTGTGGCTGCCTTCGTGTTGAAGCTCTCCTATCAGGATCTGCAGAGTCCACGGGGAGCCGAAAGAAAAATTATACAACAGCAAGGATTCAGCAACACGTATCGTATACCCAACACACCTACATGGCGTTCATCACCCCAACCAAATCTCGACCGGATTTCCCCCTACTCCGTCGACCCGGCCGATCTGCTGAAACAGAGAGTAATCTCTTGCGCGAGATCCCAGAGCGAGCGTTCGTCGCGGTATCATTTTGTAGCCTATCAATTCCCTCGGCGGTGTCCGTTTCGTCTTTGTTTGCAGCAGTGGACAAGTCGCGAGAGGGTTGCGATGAGTACGAAGGACGCAGTGTTGTAGGTGTCTTTTTTTTTCTTGTCGACGATAAGGTGGCCAAATCGGCGTCTGCAAGACATGGATCCTTGGCTCCTTCGCACCCTCAGCCTCCTTTCCGCACTCGGTGGCAATGCGGACCCAAACGTCAATGTGACGGCGTCTGGGCGGGGCAGTGGTGTATGGGCTCCGTCGATGCCCATGACACACCGCGAGAGAAAGAAGCCCGTGGTCGACAGCGTGGTGCGGACTGGGGACGCGCCGCCATTTGCAGCACGCGTGACCAATACGGGGGCCTGGAGTGTGTCGACGTCGGGAAAGCCATCTGTGGACCGCACCGGAAGCAATACGGGTGTCTCATCCGCTGAACCGGGTCACAGAGAGGCGGGCGGACAGCCTGACACAGGCATCCCTCCGGTGGGATGAAAGAAGAAATTTCCCAGAGTCATCCTGCAGGTTCAGCTGCCCAATGAGATTGGTTGACTGTGCTCGAGAGCCTCAGTTCAAGTTCTGATTAGATTGTACTCGTAAACGCTTTCTCAATATCCTTGTTGGTGTTTACTCAACGAGTATTATCTTCTATCGTCGACGACAAGACAGTCAACCTGCCTCGAAAGATACTCCTTCCTCTACTTTTACAGGCAATCATTTCAACCTACGATGTAATGTAACCAGAAGGTTTGGGTACCACCTCGAATAACGCCAATCGTCTAGCACCTCCTAATTCTTGGAAGTAGACGCGCATGTGTCTTGCGCCACTAATCATAGACACATGTCTATCAAACAGACATGAAAAAGCACATTCACCACCAGACAAGACGAGACTCACTTTGAAAAATGTCTTATATGACGTGACATAGAATGCCACAATCTGTATGCATAACCCACGGATCGGCATGATCCATGCAAAGATGTACTCCACCCAGCCTGATAGCCTTTGCGAGTACCACTTGTCCACTCCCTCCATAATAATCCCGGGGGAGACCCCTGTCTCTGTAGCTAGCTCGTTGACTAGTTTTCTAGTGCCCGCTATGGGAATCGTGCTTCCTGGCAAGATGGCCACGAGCAGGGAGATGGGGATGAGCATCTGCTTTTCGAGCACGCCAGGGATGCCGTTGAAGGCGTGGTGAACCGCCTGTATCAAGGTATGTACGTACGCATAGCAGCACGTGTCGAGCCAGATGCAATTCGGCGGGAGGAGGATGTGGACGAAATGAATGTATATCGCGATGGTGACGAGGGGAGGCGCTTCATTGGGTGACCAGCGGAGGTGGTGAAGCCGCTCGTCACGGAGCTCGACGTTGGCAGCAGGACCGAGAATGGTCACTCTGTCGTCTGTAGCACCCCAGAGTCTATATCGGGATGGGCGACTGGCGAGAGGATCGCGAGAGATTTTGATCAGGACAGGGGCTAGAGCTGGCTGGGGTGGCTCGGGAGGGGGCTGAACGCGCAAGGCGAGATATTCAGGCTGCAAGTTGGGCCATGGCGATCGTTGCTTGTAATGGGACACTGCTGTGACAATGTAGCGTCCATTAGGATCCTGGGCATTTTTTCGGGCATTGACGAAGAAAGACACAGGCGTATAGGACTTTTTTGGGCTGTCAGTAAACAGTTCCTCCATCATTGGACAAGGAGGACTCGGAGGAATATACGCTGCCATTGGTCAAGGAGTCTAAAGGATTTGACGTCATCGAAATGGCCACCACGTCACGCGTCACGGTCGTGCTAGAGAAATAAAATTGCACAGCCACTCATTCTCGATATCGCTTGCTCGTCGTCGCGAACGATGTCCACGCTCTCTCCGCGCCCGCTCCTCCCGACGTTCCTCCAGTCCATCAACGCCCTCCTCGCCGCCCTCGCGCTTCCCTTTACCATCGACCATCCGACAGACCTCACGCCCTCCCTTCTCCTCGCCGTCTTCGAGTCCCTCATCAGCGCTCGACTTCCCATCCCCGCCTCCGTCCGCCAATCCCGCACCAGAGATGCCAAAACCCGCGCCATGCTTGTTCTCCTTGGCGTCCTCGAATGTGACGTCCTTCGTGGTGGTACTTCAAACGATTCAGAACTCTCCATCGTAGCCTCCAACGCGGACGACTCGGCGCTGGGCGGCGCTGGCGGTGTCAGCGTTGACGGCTGGGTGGACGAAATTGGGTTAGGCGAGGTCGATCCTGAACGGCTCGCCGACGGTGGTTGGGACGAGACGATTTTCGTGGGCGAACTACTTTGCTGGCTCGCCCGTCGAAAAGGCCTTTTGCCTCGCACCAAGTCCTCTCACAGGTCCTCGCATTCCCACTCGCTCTACTTGAACCACCACTCGTACGAAACCGAGGACGGCGAACATGAAGGCGACACGACCGATTTTTCCACGTCCCTCCTCCTCCGGCCCTCTTCCGCTCAAAAACCTCGATCGCCGCGGCCCCCATCGCCTTCGCCATCAGTTGACGATGCTGACCCGGACCCCGACTCTTCTGCGTTCTCATACATCACAGACATTCCTCGACATCCCCTTGTCTACTCGCCTGAACATTCCCTTACCATGTCTGCTACAACAGGCACGAACCTTTCCATCCGCGCACGAAGTGTTTCCTCACGAACTAGCGTGTCTAACATACACGATGATCCAGATGAGCCTGGGGAAATGTTACACGACACAGTGCAGCTGTACGATTCCTTGCAGCTGATTCATGACGCAGAGGAAGACGACGATCAACCGCCGACGTTTCGTCCACGGTGTATACACGAACTAGAGGACCCTTCGTATATCCGTGCATTGGCAGGTCCTTCCTCTTCATTCGATCAGTCTACCTCGCGCGACCATCATCACGAGAATGTGGATGAACGTCATGAGGAGGACAATGACGACCCATACGCACCCTGCACCCCAACACCCCGACGTGTCCGTCTCACTGGGTGGATTGACGCAGTCGACGCTGCCACCGAACTCAACCAATTCGCTGCGTCCCATTCTCACTCTCGTTCACGCACATTGAACACGACTGCAGGACCAGGGCCACCGTCTCAGTCGTTGTCCCAACCACAATCACGCATGAACGCGCGCACGAGTGGATTGACCAAGTCGCCCCCGCGTCTGAATACCAAGCTTTCCCCTCGCCTACGTCCCATCTCGGGTGAAGCGCGTACGCCACTTCGTGTATCGTCGTCTCCTTCTCCATCCCCACCGCCATCCCCGCCTCTATCCACCTCCTCAAAGCACCTACCCGCGTGCTCGCCCCTAAGTCCTCCACCCTCCCCACCCTCTTCGCCCGCACACTCGGATCCACCGTTTGATGTCTCCTTCTGGTCACTCAACAACACAAGCACGCCTGCAAAATTCCGTTTACCACGACGTCCTCAGACCACGACGCCCCGCCACGAGACCCCGCACGGTAGCGTGGACGGTCGCACACAGGTGGGAAATGTAGAAACGACAATAGGGCCAGGTCGTCCCCATCGCCACGACCGCTCCCCCTCCTACACGCCCTCCCCGCCCTCGTTCACCACCCCAGGCAGCTTGCGAAGCGGTCCCTCAGGCACCCGGATAGGTACGATTGGACCCGCCGGCTCGAAAACACGCCTGGACGCGGCGACGCCACCCGCGACCACGACGTCAAGGAAAAAGACGTCACTGTCCCCTACAAGCGCCAACATGGGTACATCTCCCCCCCTCGGGTCGACGGCGACCACCAACACGCTCCTCACGGAACGCGCCCGGCTACTAACCGAGTTGGCAGCGCTCAAGCGGGCGCGGGCTGCAGGCGGGTCAGGCCTGAGTATGTCGACGGCGTCGAGCATCGGCACAGAGTCGGGAAACGATGTGGGCACAGGTGGGGGCAATAATGGCGTCATCAGACGGCGCGTTGGCGTTGGGGTAAGATCTTGATGGGTCTCTCTGTCTTTGGGATGATATCCCGTTGTCTTGTTTTCGTTGCATTTTTTAAGTAATATGCTATGGACGCGATGAGCTTGTTCAGAAGAATGGAAATACAATACCGACAACTAATGACATGTTCGACCGAGAACCGACGATGCTTTGTCCAGCAATACAAGACTACCGAAACCGCGGATGCAGACATCCCTGTACGGAACACTACTACAAGAATAGTCCTCGTGGAATGGACCAGACTTGGCTTAGCAATCACAGTTGAAGCTCTGAAGGGAGTGAATGAAGCACTGGCGTAGCATGTGCGAGTACACTGACTCGGGTGTCTATCTGGTGCCCTTCTGCGTCTTACGCCACACTGCAATGCCATCTCTCAATCCATTCATCACCTCTTCCACCTCCTCATCCTCGTCTGAAACACCACTCTTCTCACTGCACTTGGCCTTCCCCTTTCCCTTGTCAACGACGAGCGATGCAATCGCCTTCTGCTTTCGCGTTATACGCTCCCCAT
>JBBPSU010000074.1:0-26483 GCA_038093755.1 Tylopilus microsporus | reverse complement strand
ACCACCCACTTGGGGATATTATGCCCAACTTCCTTGTCTTTCCACATTTGCAACCAGATGCTTTTCAGGCTGTGGATGAGGCAGCATTAGATGCTGAAAATGTGTTTTGGTCTACTATTCAAGCAGTAGCTCCACAAACAGCCTGTGATAGGGGTATATGGCTTGTAGATCATGTGGAAAAGAATGAGCAAGATTTTGCATATTGAGTATTGTAGATACATACATGTGATGAGGACTAGCACATAAATTTGGATATGTAAATGGGTCAACAAAATTAATTTGTATATTGATTCCTAACTCCTATCATTTATGTGTGTCAGAGGCTTGGGTTCATTTCCTTTGTGATTAATTAATTGTGTCATATCCATTTCAAACTCTTAACCCCCCACTTTTATATGCTGACTTTGCCACTGAGATATGGTTTACTGTGGGATATTTTTTCCTCTTCTACATATGTTCTCTTCTTTATCTGTCCTAACCTGTACACACAGCCCAACCTGTGCTTTATCTGTCTTCTTTTGTGCTCCATGTTGTGCATCTGTTAAGACTGTGGACATTCCTCTGGGTGATACATTACTTTGAAGTGTTATGATACACTGGCAGTCATGTGGTCATTTCATTTCTTCTCCTATGTTCTTCAAGTTTCATGTTCTATGTATGGCTGCCCTAGACTTGTTACAATAACATGTCCTTTCCTCCACAGGCCTGTTGCTGTGCACTCCCCAGATTTTCCTTTTTCATTATTGTCCAATACTCATTCTCATTTATGATTGGTCCTTGTATCATCCCACTTCTTTCTCTTTTCTCCTTGGCTCCTCTTTGTTGTTCCACTTCCCTTTATTACCCTTGTACCATACATGGACTTGGTCCATGTGCCATTCTAAGTCCTATGAGTAGAATGCTATCTGTACTTGTATTCCTATTGGTAAGCTACATAGTTCTATGCAATTTTACCATTGCTTGATCTAGTCCAGGCCAGAGTTGGTCTGTTAGTGAGTATCTCATTCTAGTCTTGTCATGGTTGACTGTCAAGTCTGGGTCCTCTGGAGGTGAGTCTGATAGAGGTTTGAAGCTTTCTATGGAGTTTGGATTCTTTAGTGCAAAGTGGACCAGAGATCTGATAGAGATATATGGAGGTGGGTACTTAGTGGGACTTGGCACAGGGCTTGTGTGTTGTGCCCTTGTCATACTTCATGTCCCAGATTTTGGAGGAACAGAGGGTTGAGGTGAAGAGATGATAAGAAGAGGAAGAGCTCAGAGGATCAGGCTTGAGGGGAGGAAACTTAGTCAATATTCATACTAAGGAAATACATGGAGAGAACAATACTGAAGTCTGGTCAGAGTTTGTACTGGAATATGTGGAGATATCAAAAAGGCTATACATACTGTAGGCATGCAGAATGGAATGGAGAGCATATTGTGTGGCAAAGGTATGTAAGTAGAATGAAGGGGTTGGAGGAATGATAGGGACAGAGAAATGAAGACTAAACTAAAAGAGTGTAACAAAAGAGAAGTATGAATAGGGAAGTATTCTGAGGCAGTGTTCAAGGTGGTGTAAATGAAGTCTGATGTTGTCATATCCACTTCTAACCCTTACTAAGTCCATCTCCAATACCATCTCTGGCCTGCTCCATTGTACTTCCATCATGACCTTATTCTTCCACTAGACTTTATGTACATTGGAGTTATCACCTCTGCATCAGATTTTGTTCACATCATCTTGGACACTGCCTCAGAGTATTTCCCCATTTGTACTTCCTTTTTGTTTACACTCTTTTAGTTTAGTCTTCATTCCTCCACTCCTATCATTCCTCCATTCCTTCATTTCACTTACATATAGAAATCTGCATGGGTAAACCCATGGGTACAATACACATTGGAGGTACAAAAACAAAGTAACTACTACTAATCATTATCAATTGCATCCCACCTGTCAGGCATTTTGACATCTTTATCATCCTTAACATCATCCATAACTAGTATTTCAAAGCCCAATCTGGTCCTAAGGGGTCCCCAAATCCAAAAGACTGGACCAAGACCACAAAGGACTGGTCTTGAATGGTTCTAAACAGTTTTAGGACTAGTCTGGACTTGCCTTTGAAAAACCAATTTATTCCTGTTTTGGATGTGGAAGCCATGCTTAGCAGTGGCATGGGGAAATCTTGTATGGACTCCTAGCATCTGATTGCATCATGAATCACATAGTTCAGAGCAGGCAATTCCAAGATATAACCATTTCCACATTGGATGTCATATTCTGACCCATAGGAAGACTATAAACATGTAGAGAATCAGGGTAGCTTCTAAAAATATGAAAGAATTGTGAAAGATGGGCCAAAATGGTGGGAACATGGGGGTAAATTTGCAAAGGATCCAGTCTTGGTCCTGACTGGTCTACTAGTCTTTTTCTGGACTCTTGATTTCTTGTATCCAAAAAGAGTAGGGCTATTTGTTTTGTAATTCTGGAAAGACCAGACCATTTAGGACCAGTCTTTAGTGGTCCAATCCAGTCTAGTTCCTGGTATTTTTGTGGTCCTAGGACCTGAGTTTTAAACACTATCCATAATAGTTACCTTTTGTACATTAGCATCTTTCATCTCCATTTCACTCCAAGATCCCAGACAAAGTAGTGTGCAGACTGATTGATCTCACAGATGGTCATGGACATGAGAGCTTGGCTAAATAGCCATTCAACATCAACAATGTACATAACTACTAGTAGATCATTTAACTTGAAGTTGGTGAATCAGTGGTGATTATACATAGTCAATGACAATTCATGCCTATTTTTATTTGGAATTACAAAGTACTATGTGCAGTATCCATGGGTACATAAGGGGTGGGTTATGGGTATATGGATTATGGGTTCATGGGTTGCTGTTAAAACCAGTTCAACTCCAGGTCTAACTCTGGAACTTCAGAGTGCTGGAGTAAAGGTGGGACTTTGGCTTTACCATATGTGGTGCACCCTTGTCAGAGTTGGTCCTGGATTTCAGAAGAGTGGAGGTATGGATGTCCGGAGGGGCAAGTCCTAAGTCTGAAGAGAACTAAGTCTGCAAGTGGATGAGAGGAAGTAGGAAGTCTTCAAGACTTTGGACAGAAAGGAGTTGGTAATAAGTTGTTATTCGAACTGAAGTTACATGACTTGGTACAGAGGGTTTATATACAGTGCATGGACATTGCATTAGTAATGGAGTTGTCATGATGAGTAAGTGATTAGTGAGATGGAAGCCAAAGTGGCAAAAGGCTGGAGCTGTGCTCCTAAGCAAAGCACAGGTTTGGAGGTATGTAAGAGCAGAACTAGTACAAAAGTGGAACAAGGATAAGTAAGGAGAAATAGAGATGAACATAAGAGTAAGGCAGATATACAAGTCTGGAAGTGAAAGAGTATCCTATAACATGAAATAGTCCAGAGTTTGTATTGTTGAGTCCAGAGTTGAGTCCGAAGTGTTGGAGTTGGACTTGTTGAAATTGTGGGATATGACAGTTGCCAAATCTCAACCCATGCCCATACCCACAGGTACCCATACCCACAACCCACAGTGAGTTACTCATACCCATGCAGATCTCTAATCCCCACTAGAGATCTGCATGCATTGTAAGAAAGAGTAATGGTGTGTATGGTAGAGTACCCTAGGTGAGACCAAGGATAATCAGAGAAAGGTGGGTGTGAGTGTAAGACTTGTCCCAGGGGTCTAAGGAAGGATGTATAGGTGAGAGGATGTAGCTATGACCTGATGGATCAGAGCAATAATGGATATGGAAGATGTCCAATGGGTATCCATGTTATCTGTGCATGGAACAGAAGACAGGTGTGTGTATTTGGGATGGAATGGGAGCTGGGTATGGAAATGTAGAAGCAGATTAGGAGCAATGAGCTTCAAAGGCTTCAGAGACAAAGGTCAGACAGATGGGAACTAAGCAGAAGATAGATTCCAAGCCTATGTACAAACAACATAAGTCTTATAGTACTATCCAATATACTGCTCAAAAGTGATATGATAGCTAGCCCATGTCAGTAAGATAAACAAAAGTAGGATTCATCTATAAATAACAATAAAATGTGTCAGCAGGACAAATCTCTGAATATACCATGTTCATCCAACACATCCAATCCAATATGATTCAATGGAAATGTGACTTATGCTAAAATGAGTCATTGAGCATTAGTTGTTGAGGCTCAGAACAAAGATGATATACTTGGACTATATCATGACAATAAATACATTGATGATGACCAGGATGATAAAGGCTAACCATGATAAATCTGTGTCAACAGCCACCATAGTGATATATACTGCATTTACTAAGACAAAAATCAGTAGCAGGGATCCCAATGATGCTATTTAGGCTATACAACTCATAAATTCTATTAAATTAATATGTTTGTATGTCTTGAAACTATTTGAAATATCCTTTAAAAAGTCTTACCAACTGCCATGATAAAAAAGACAGTTTATTTTGTAAAGGTTATGAAAAAGAATGTTGATATGAATTATGAATGACTGAAACAGAGTCACATTATCCCATAGGACTAAAATAAGCAAGGTTGTTGTCAGGGGCTGATGGCCCCACATATGGTTCAGGTCCTATGACCATGGCACATGTGATAGAAGTAATCACATGCACATCATTCATTTATACTGCCAGTTCTTTTTCACATCCAAGTCTGACCAATCCTGACTCAACACCCCTTCCACCCCATTAGTTTACCTCTCACTGCACCCACAATTCAGCATCACCAGCCTTCTTCACTTTCACAAGTGTGAGCTGAGGCAAATGAAAAGAAATGGCAAGTGAAGGTGGTTCAAATGGCAGCAAGGAAAAGCTCATGCAACTGCTTTCACTGGCAGTGACTACACAAGCCCAAACATTGGCATTGGGTGTGTAGAGAAGATTGCAGTCATTCTTGATAATGTTGCTGAGAAGCTCAACAACAAACTGGTGGACATCTTTATTCAGGCCATGGGAATCTTGAACTCCTTGGGGTTGGACAATTCAAACAAGATGCTCTTGGCAAACCATATGAGCAATCTGAGAAATGAAACTGCTGTCAAATTTCTGGTTGGGTTTTCAGCCAATTTATGAAGAAGCTGGGTTTGGGACAAGTTGTGTGAACTATAATCTGTGGTTCTGTAAAATCTCTGGGCCTCTCCCTCTCTGCACCATTTTGTATCATAATAGTATGCACATGGTATGTCATATATGCCAGTGTATGTACCATGTATGTACATACCATATATTACATGAGTCCTGCTGCTTCACAGTATGAAAGCTTTGTCTGATATGCATTTCACATTTCCAATTCAATCTGATCACATCTAGCTTTAGCCTGTCATTGTTCCTGTGCATCTGCAGGCCCATCTCTCAAAGTTCCATACACCTCTACATCTTCATTAGCCAGCTCCAAGTTAGCTCCCATAAGATCAAATTCAGGATTGAATGGTTCATTAGGTTCATGCACATGGATGAAGTTATGAATAGCACATAGTGCTGTAGGAATTCTGGCTTGTATCTCCATATTATATTCAAGTGGAAGAAGGAGGATTTGCCATTGATGCTTGAGAACACCAAGGATTCTCTCAATGATGCACTGGAGTGATGAATGCTGAAGATTGAAAAGCTCCTCCTTGTTTTTTGGGCTACCAGAAATGTAAGTAAAGAGCTTGAGTATACTAGTACTTCAATAAATCAGTACTTACCATAAATTTGCCTGATGCCACTCCTTCAGATGATAACAAACACCACAAGATGGCACCAGCAAGGCATCACAAGATGGAAACCTTGTATCATCAAGGAGATAGCACCCATTAGGGGCCCTGAAGTCATACCTACAAGCTTTATTTCATAAAGCTGCATCTGCAAATGCACTATCCCACCCAGTCATTTCATATGTGAAGTGGAAATCAAAATCACAAGCAAACAAACAGTTCTGGGAAAGAAAACCTTTGTGATTATGCATGTTGACATGCTCTTCAGAAGATACAAATACCTGGATATGTGTGCCATCAACAGCACCAAGGCGGTTTTGGAATGCATGGAAATGGGAATTGTTAAAGATTGAGTCAGGAATTGGAGAATCAACAGTGGGCAGCTTGACCTGAGAGGTATAAAAGAATGGGCTAAAAAGAACATAGTCATTTTCTTGAAATATCTATTGAAATTGGTGAGTTTGTATAAAGATTGCAAGAAAAACTCACTTTGAAATAGTAGTTGAAGAATGCTGAAATCATTCTGCCACAAGATGTGAACTCAAGCCTGTAACACAGGTATATAGGAAAATTCCTAGCTGCTCCTCAACAGAGATGGCATGGTGGAAATTTCCAAAACCATGAGCAACCAGAATTTGAACCAAACCAATGAATACTTTATGGCTAACACCAAGATTTGTATGAATACGATCAGAATGGCCATTGAGTAGTTTGATGATCCAACCCTCTCCTGTTAAGATTGAAGTATGGTATGGAATACAGGGGGTTGTTACAAGAAAGATTGATTGATAGAGAGCAGCAGCTTGTGCTGCAAGCATCATAATGAGTAGAAGGAGATTTGTGAATGAGCTGGGACTCAGGATCCATAGTGGTAGTTGGGGTGAAAGAGCTGAATTCTCACAACCACAACTGCAATTAGATCAATTGTTGTTGGACAAGATACATTAACATGGGAAATTATGATCATAATTGTGCTATTTCTTGTGTGTAAGTCAGTGTGACAGGTTGTGTGTGAACAATATGGCTGTGTCATGCCTTTTCTGTCCAACAAGTTGTGTGGGATCTTTGAGCATATGTCCTGTCACATCATGAAAAAGTTGACTCACATTGCAACACAATCAAATGGTGATGACAATGTTGCACCCTTGCCCTTGACCTGTCTCCCACACACATCACAACACAGTGACAACAACATCTGATGCAACAACAACAACATTTGAGTCTGCCAGTGAGTCCCAATGTGATAATGACAATATGCCCTGCTAGTGCGCTTGCGCTTGCCCTCACCTACTTTGCAACACAATGACAATGAGGACTCAGATGACACACCCTTGCCTTACCAGTGTCCCAGCCCCTCATCCTCTTTGTAACATTGTAACAACAACATCCCAAGCTGGTGCAATGATGATGACATGCCCTTGCCCTCCCATCTCATGATGCAACAACAATGATCCCAGGCTAACATGATGATGATGACATGCCCTCACCCTCACTCTCACCCTGAACCACCTCACAACATGACAATGACAATGTCACACTCTTGCCCTGTTCCTATCCCTGGGAATTATAGGCATTGGCATGGGTATGGGTAACTTGCATGGGTCATGTCATGTCAATGTCATTGTCCTGGTTGTGCTGTGCTAGTGTGATTGTCCAATTTGGAAACTTGTGGCTTGGCAGTGGTTGCACTGTCTACTGGTAGGTGTATGTGCTCTGTCTTGATTGACTCTGGTGACTCCATATTTGCATATCACAGTCTGGGATTGCTCTTCTACAGTCTCTAGTCAATATACAAGATACCAAATGGTTTGACTTGCCTGATTTGGCTTCAATACATCTGGATGACTTGATAGGTCAATCCATGTGGCTGACATCTTGTAAATCACATTTTGATTTGACCTCAATGACATGGTGGGCTCAGATGGGTGTGAGGTCATCAGGCATGGTTAGGAAGGCAGTGTGGATGGTGCAGGTGTGTTGCTCATTGCATCCTGTTGCTGCCTATGCTGATCTGCCTGGTATTCAGCTAGTGCCTCCATCTCAACTTGTTCTGAGTCATAGTATGGTGTGCTTGTTATGCCATTCATCTCCCATCATCCTGCATTGCATTTAACACATTTCATATCATTTGCATAGTCCCAATTGCCCTTGATGCATCCCAACTCAATTTGATTGCCCTCAGCACCTTCTGGCCCAGTATCTCAATGTAGCATGTTTGTGTTGATGTTGTGCTCATCCCAATTGGCTCTGGGGTCTTCCCTAGTGCTGTGGCAGTTGTGTTGTACTGCCAGATCACATTTCAGGTTGTCTGGATGCTCTGGAGATCCATATGGTGGGTTCTCTTTCTCACCTGCTTCAAGCATTCTCAGATGCATTCTGACATGTTCTGCAGCTCCTTCAGTACAAATATTGCATCCTCATCATGACTAGGTGCTCCTGTCATGTGGTTTCACATCTTCTGAGTCATTGACTGGATGTTCCTATGGGTATTTGGCTTGTTAACATATTTATTGCTGGCTGGGCAGACATCCAGGCCACCACTGCAACATACAGTGACTCCAAAAAGTGTTCCAATACCTGACCTTGATGTGGTGCGCTTCACGCACCACAAACACCCCTGGGAATTTCGCTTAGCTTTGGTGGGGCCAAACAAAGTACAAACCCTTGGCTACCAACTGAGCCTTGGATCATGTGATTCAGTCCAGGGGTTCCTGAGATATGCCCATTTTAAAACTGCAATACCATTGGAACAGTTTTTGGACTTTTGGTATTCACAAGAAACTAGTACTTGGTATATCCTCCTTTGGCCTTGATAACAGCCTCTATCCTCCTAGGCATGCTTTCAATCAACTTCTGACACTCCTCAACTGGTATCCCCTCCCATACTTCCTGAACCCTCTCCCACAATTCAAGAATTCCCTTAGGAGAGTGTTCATACTCTGCCAGCCTCCTTTTGAGATAACCCCAGAGATGTTCAATAGGGTTTAAGTCAGGAGACTGTGCAGGCCACACCATAGTCCCAAAATCCTGCTCTTCTAGCCATTTCTTTACCTTTTTGCAAGTATGCTTGGGGTCATTGTCTTGCTGAAAGATAATGTCAGATGGATTAAGACCATAGAACTGCAGAGTATTCAGCAGTTCATCCTTCAAAATCTGAAGGTAAAGGTCACCATCCATCCTACCATCAATCTTGACAGCATAGCCAACTCCCTGCCAAGTCATACAACCCCATACCATCACAGAACCTCCTCCAAACTTGACTGTTCCTTGCACTAGCCTGTCACTTAAGCCCTCACTTGGCTTTTTCCATGCCCATTTGCGTCCATCTGACCCTAGGCGATTGATTTTGGTCTCATCAGACCATATGACCCTCTTCCAGTCCTCTATAGTCCAATTCTTGTGAGCAATAGCAAAGTCCATACAAGCCTTGCGATGCCTAGCTAGTAATAGAGGACGTTTGGACTTGACTACAGCCTTTAACCCAGACTTGTGCAAGTGATGACGGATAGTATTGGGATGGAGAGGCTGGTTGATGATATTAGAGAGGGCTTTGGTGACTTGAACAGCATTCTCTGCCTTGTGAGAGGAGATGAGATGAATAGCATGGTGAATATTGGCAGAGGAAAGCTTGGCTGGATGACCTCCAAGAGACTTTTGAAGGTCAGAACGCTCTTTGGAATGAAGCCTGGATATGGTAGCAATGCCAACACCAGTGCTAGATGCAATGGAGCGAGTGGAATGGCCAGCATCAAGCTGAGAAAGAATGGTATGCTTTTTGTTACGATTTCTTCTATCTTTTCCTTTTCTCTCGTTCCTATTGGCTTACTTATCATATGATCCCTTCACCTTTTCTCATTGAATGAAATATGACACCACTTTCTCATTACTATAATCAGTCACACAGCGTTGACTGCACATAGCTGCATACACAGCATTGCTTGTCTATACTAAGTAGTTCATAGCTTGGTCTGTGCATTTCTGCTCCCAGTATTTAAAGCCCATGTATTCTGTCGCATTCAGTAGTCTTATCCATTTGTTTTCTCTTGTCTTAGGACTTGGGAGTGAATTAAGGATACCGCTCTCCTCTATCATCTCTCTCTACTCGCTTTAAGCTTGACGATTAGCTTTAAAAGCTTTGAACACTGGTTATACAATTGTTGTCTTGCCCTCGAGCGTCACGACTCAAGTCTAGGTCGTTACACTTGGATAAGACTATGTACTTGAGCGCAAGACATTTGCCTCAGAAGATTTACTCTACCTGCGAAGAATCGATATTCGCTATTCCGAAATGATACATCAGAAGACTTGCCCAGAACTAGGTTGGAAGATACTTAGTAGTAAGCAACGATGTCAAACCCCTTTAGCATGGACGATCTCCGAGATGCCCTGGTTGAGGCTCTCAAAGAGAATGCAAAGAAAGAAGAAGAAATGGTCAAGAAGATCGCTGACCCTGGGAAATGGGATGGCGACAAGAAGAAGTTCCACCTATGGTGGACAAAGATACGTCTCTGGGTATCGGCTCAGAACTGGAAATCTGACAAAGTACTGGCAACGGCAGTGCTACTTCGCCTTGAAGGAAAAGCCGAACCCTTCGCCCAACTAACGATGGAGAAATACCTCGACAAAGAGGTAAAACAAAAGAACGACGCAGGAGACCTTTGGAGAGACAATGCTTGGCCCACCTGGGCTAATTTTCAGAAGGAGTTCACAGAGTTTTTCCAGATCACGACTCTCGAGTATCAGTCGTACCAAGAGTTGAAGGCTCTCTGGCAAGGGACTATGCTCACATTGGACTTCCTTCAAAAGTTCAATATACTTAGATGAGAGGCAAAGGTCTCTGATGGAGAAGCGGCGCACCTTCTCAAACAGGCGGTCAGGTTCTCCACCTATCAGCAGGTATCCCTCCATTGCAATATTGACGACAATGACTATGATGAACTTTATAAATGATACAATGTCTACGGGAAGACACTGGAGAGGATCCATGAGGAACGAGGAGCAGCGAGGGCAGCTCAAGCCCCAAAGCCTTACTGAGGACAGTATTTGTTACGATTTCATCCTTTCTCTCTCCTTCCATTGGCTAATGTATCGTATGATTCTCTTCCCTTTTTCCATTTGCTCCTTATATGACACCACTTTATTATTCGTACAGCCTTGACTGTGCACGGCTATGTACGCAGCATAGCTTGACCATACGTAGTAGTTCATAGCTCGGTCTGTGCGCATCTTTCTCCAGTATTTAAACCCATGTAAAATACCTATGACGATAGTCTTATCCATTTGTTCAAACCTCGTCTTAGACTTGAGTGCGAATTAAGGATACCGCTCCCTCTTTTCCCCTACTCGCTTCGGACTTGACGATTGGTCTTGAAGCCTTGAACATTGGTTGTTTGTTGTCTTGCCCTCGAGTATTACGACTCTAAGTCTAGGTCGTCACAGTATTGTCCTCCCCAAGGCCAACAAGGCCAGAGTCAGCCACGGTTTACACCCACAGGGACACAGCCTGGCTGCGGAGCCCCAATGGAGATAGGAATGCAGTATGCCGGTGATACCCGTACTTGCTACAACTGCGGAGAAGTAGGGCATATAGCCTGAAACTGTAAGAAGCCGAAGAAGATGAATGTGAGGTCTTCAGATCTTGCACCGGTTCAGCCACAGGCAGCTGCTGGAGGGGGGTACGCCTCTCACAATGCTGCTTATGTAATGGCAGAGGCTGAAGCTTACTGGCGAGACAAGCTGGTGGTTGAGGCTAAACAGCAAGAGGCTTTAAAAGGCCAATGATCGTGAACGAAGAGGGTGTTCATGATCTAGTAGAATATACTGACAATGACTTTCCTGTATGCACGATAGGTTCTATTTTCGGGGTGTCTTTCAGTGAAAGCGCGGTATCCAAAGACGTGCTTAATTCCCCTATGACTAATTGCTCTATAGAAATATTGTCACAAACCCTCAACACTCAAAAACAATTCACGCTTCGAACAAGTTTACGATTCAAGATGACTAAAGGATGGAAATCAGCAGACCTTTACGCCCTGCTTGATTCCAGAGTGTCTAATTTATTCATTGACCTAGATTTTTGCAGATATCACAACCTTGTCTTAGACAAACTAACTAAACCCGTTGTAGTAACAAATGCGGATGGCTCTGAAGGAGCAATAGGAAGCATCACGCATCAAGTCACGGTTCTATTAGATGTCCAAGAACACTCTGAATATGCCAACTTTTACATTACTATTTTAGGAACGCACTCACTCTTCATAGGATACGATTGGCTAGAATGCCATAATCCGAAAATTGATTGGGTAAAAAGGGAACTAACATTTGCTAGATGTACCAACCAATGCAAGTTCCGTCAGCAAGACTGGTTACCAGCCTCCATGTTCCAGAAGGATTAAAGGAAAAAGTACCGGTTCAATATCATGATTACCTTGATGTCTTTTCACAGAATGAATCCGAATGGATGCCGATCAGGAAACCATGGGATCATGCAATAGATCTCAAACCTGATTTCGAACCCAAAAAAGGTTGTATTATTCCCCTTTCAGACATTGACATGGAAGAAGTTAGGACTTTTATTGAGAAGGAGCTCAAAAAGGGATATATCTGACCTTCCAAATCTCCTCAAACATCGCCCGTATTCTTCATCCCTAAGAAAGATGGTAAAAAATGAATGGTCATTGACTATCGATATCTCAATGACGGAACCATCAAGAATGCTTACCCCTTACCACTAATACCCCAATTGATCGATCGACTCAAAGGAGCAGACCTTTTTACCACTATGGACCTCCGATGGGGATACAACAACATCCGCATCAAAGAAGGAGATGAATGGAAAGGAGCTTTCATCACTCCACTTGGTTCCTACGAACCATTGGTAATGTACTTCGGAATGACAAACTCACCATCCATCTTCCAACAGATGATGAATGACGTCTTTTGTAACGACCTAGACTTAGAGTCGTAACGCTCGAGGGCAAGACAACAAACGACCAATGTTCAAGGCTTCAAGACTAATCGTTAAGTCCGAAGCGAGTAGAAGATGATAGGGAGCGGTACCCTTAATTCGCACTCAAGTCTAAGACGAGGTTTGAACAAATGGATAAGACTGCCGTTGTAGGTATTGTACATGGGTTTAAATAGTGAAACGAAACGAGCACAGACCGAGCTGTGAACTACTACGTATGGACGAGCGATGCTGCGTACATAGCCGTGCGCAGTCGAGGCTGTACTTATAATAAAGTGGAGTCATACGATGAGCGAATGGAAAAAGAAAAGAAGATCATACGATACGTTAGCCAATGAGACGGGAAAGAAAGGATGAAATCGTAACACATATATGATGGTTTACACAATAATCTGAATGGTTTGATAGGTAATTGTCAAGTCTGGGTCCTCCAGAGGTAAGTCTGATGAGGTCCAAAGCTATCTGTAGGGTTTCAGGGTTCTTTAGTATAAAGTGGACTGGAGGTCCAATGGAGGTAACAGAGGGGGGTACTCAATGGGACTCAGCACAGGACTTATGTGTCGCACCCTTGTCATACTTCATGTCTTGGATTTCAGAGGGACAAAAGTTCCAGATAAAGGAGATAATAGAGCAAGTAGGAGAACAGAGGAGGAGAACAGAGGAGGGTCAAAGTGGAGGAAACTTAGTTGATATTTGTACTGAGGAATTACATAGAGGATACATGGTTTATATAGTGAAGTCCAGTCAGAGTTTGTACCAGAATAAACGGAGATATCAGAGAAGCTATACTGTGAGCATATGAATGGAATGGAGAGCATATGATGTGGCAAAGGATGTGTAAGTTAGAATGAAGGGTCGGAGGGATGCTATGTATGAAGAATGGAAAATATACTATAAGGAGTGTAACAAAAGATGAGTACTAATGGGGAAGGTGTCCGAGGTGGTGTCTGAGGCAGTCTGAACAAAGTCCGATGCAGAGGCAACAAGTCCAGGGCAAGATCTTAGTGGGATGATGATGGCATACCGGAGGTATGGCAGAGTTGGCCAGAGATGAGATCAGAGGGGGGCTTTAGGGGTTAGGAGTGGATATGACAGTAATCAAAGGTATTAGTGAGACCAGAAGTAGCAACTCTACTTATTTATGTGAGCACCTTGGACCATACATCTTGAAAAATCCAATAGAAGATACAATGAAGCCTGCAATCAACTCTACAATGCCCAAGTCACAGCTTGGCCTCAATCACATTCAGTTTGCATGATTTTTTTGTTCACTGGCAGTTGAGGTTATTGCAGCCTACAATCAGAACCCAGGTCCCTTTCTTCCTTGCATACATGCTTGTTGCATATGACTGAACAGCTCAGGACATGCCAAGATCTCAAAAGTTCAAAAATCAAGATGACTGAAAATGACTTGCCAGTGTTTCTGTGGAAGGACAATGGGACAAAGTTTGATGATAAAGGCATCTGTGCCAGGCTCTTCTAGGGCTTCTATCTTGAATGAGTTGGTATATTCAGGTCATGAAGCATATTTTTACAAGCCCATCCTTAGGCTTTGCAACTGGCCAGTCTTGTGAAATGTGCTCAAACAATGTGACATTGCATTGCATGGAGAAGTTTGAGGCAATGCACATAGCATATACTACAGTTATAGTAAGTTTATCTTGGTTATTGCAGCTGCCATTTAATACTTCATTTACTCTACAAGCCTGCTATGCAATCACTGCTCAAACACACTGGAACAAAATGGACATCAAGTTTTTTTTCCACAAGTTCTATCACCTCATTATCAAACTAATTGAAGATTGTGGTGACAAGATGTGGAGAGAAAATCTCCTTAAACATTACAACAAGCATGTCACATTTATTCACTTCCAAGTTACCTATGCTCACAGTTTCCTTTCACAGATTTCTTTTCAACAATAAAGATGGCCATAATGCTGACAAGTGTGAGCTGAACAACAAGGCATCTATCCCAGCATCAGGAGAATTACTCCAACATATCTGTATTCAAGCAGTGGCACACAATACCAAATATACTATCAATATGTCTGAAGAAATGGGCAATATGTCTGAAGAAACCTAATGTTCTATTCCTCTGCTCACTTCTCCTCACAGCCACATGGTAGATGAAGGTGGTTCCAGTCATGGCCAGTCACTGCCAGTGCAAAACCCATTGGGTGCCAATCCCATTTCCATCCTAACACACCTATTTGCTAATCTTTCTCATGCCTCTCTCCTGGATTGCCTTATGCCTCAGCTGGATTATCTCATGCCTCTACCAGATTGTCTCATGCCTTCATAGGATCTTCTTGTACCTCTGTCGGTTCCATAGTTCTGTCCAACCCAAAATTGAGTGACTTGTTTGACCTTGACAAACTTGAAGTGGAGTTAGCACATAGGCCAAGCCAAAAAAGGTATTGGCTTAGAAGAAAAAACAGCATGCTGTCCAAGCAACAGTGGGGCAAGGTGAAGAGGAGCATGTGGCCACCAACACTCCCAAGCAGGCTGGCAGGAACACTCATAAAAAAAGGGGAAAGTGTCTAACTCTGTCAGGTAGGTACCTGTCTATTCTTCTATTTCTTTCTCTCACTACAGCATGCAGCCTTATCAGCATTTTGACGTGTTACTTATTGTTACTTAGCACTACTTATAACCACTTATCTGAGCTATAAATAGATTTTAAGTAGATTGAAATAAGTAGCTTTAAGTAGGTTCCAGTCTATTTGCCTGCTACTTATTTCACTTGCTTACTGCTTATTTTACTTGCAGACAACTTGTACAAGTGCAGATTAAGTGGAATAAGTACAAGGTAAGCAAATCAACATGCCAGCTGCCATATGGTAAGTAAATGATAAGTAAATGGTAAGTCCAAGATAAGGATCAGGAAAATGTGGGATGATTAATGAAATAGGTAAAAGGAGCAATAGGGATATTGGGATATCAATACAAGTGAAAAACATGGAATACAAGCAGGTATTGATAATGGGCAGTACAGATCAGTGGGACATAAGTGGGGTATACTGCAGGAATGCAACAGGACAAGGAAGATATCCTATGCAAATAGATGAGAATTGGTCTAACTGCAAGAAACCACTTACATATGTTGGCATATATATTGCAGCCACAAGAGATGTGGCTGTGCATGATCTATTCCTGCAGTGTGCCAGCATCAGCAGTATCAGACATGCCTCCTTGATGATCACCACAATCTGATTGGGTTCCCAGGTTTTCATGTGCACCATGAGCCATCTTGTGGCTTCACCCCAGTGTTGCTCAGAGAACATGCCTTCCTTCCCAGACTGCTCATTCATTTTTGGTGGCATCTTCAGGTTAGAGTTCTGGAACTCCTGGATCATCTCAACCGTGATGTGACCTTTGGCAATGAAATGCAGTGCACGTTTGAGCTACTAATGCATTAGGAACGCCAATCATGGTATTGAGCACTTACCACAGTAGTACAAAGACCAATAACGCCAGCATATGTTCTCAATGGAGGCTCCATGGGGACATAGGACTGCATTGCACCATGAACATACTAGAGGTGTCCCATGTTGAGGAGTTGGAGGATGTATTGGGATCAGAATGTGAAATCAGCTTCTTTGGTGTCAAGGTGTAAATACAAAAAGCTGAGATTATGAAGGAAAAGATTAGCCATATAAGTGATGTCATAGTTGTTCTCAGCAGCAGCTGCCACCAGGAAGCTGAGCATGATAGCAAGGGATGATGCCAGTCACATAGTTTTTGATATGCCTAAACATGTTGTCAAAAACTAGGAGCAGTCAAGGACATATACATGTCAAATGGATAAGTAGGGTACCTAGTACATACACCCTAACTAGACTAGTAGTAGTACAAAGGACATCCGGACATAGTCCATGCATGTCTGCAGTCAGTCCACTTTGGACATACATCGGTCCTGGTCTATCCCTACTGGACATACACTGGACCTTATGTAATAAGACATGCATATACTGCAAGGTCTTTGCATACCCTCTGGGGATTGCTTAGATGCTTAGGATACAGTATATATACCAGGGAACCCTCCCTAATGTAATAGAACAAGTTCTCTGTCTCTCTCCCATCATCTGTGCTTGTCTCAACCACCTAGGTAAGTCTGGTGGCCTTCCCTCACACCTACATGCTCTGCTTGACAATATGTACTATTGAAATGATAGTGCCATACTCATTTAAGTCCATAGTAGAAGAGTCAAGGTCCTCATTGTAGTCTATAAAAAGCAGCAGCACAAATGCAACTGCACTATGTGAGATGGACCAGACATTGTAATGTCCACCTGCCCATAACAATAGCATGGGTATGATTACCTGCTGCCATTTGTTGTCTACAAGCACTGGCAGCTTATGGGGGAGATTGGCTTTGGAAGGGTACATGTGAGTGGATCCTGATGTAACAGATGAGGAAATAGAGCCCAGGATCACTGATGAGGAAGCAGCAGCAGCAGCAGCATGATCAGCTTAGAGTGTTACGATTTTATCCTTTTTCACCCTTCTCATTGGCTAACATATCGTATGATTCCCTCATCCTCTTCTATTGGTCTTCATAGACTCCACCTTTTTATTCATACAGCCTCGACTGTGCATAGCTGCACACGTAGCATTGCTCATCCTTACTAGGTAGTTTACAACCCGGTCTGTGCACATTTTGACTCAGTATTTAAACCCATGTAAAGTACCAAGTTCAGTAGTCTTATCCACTTGTTTTCTCTCGTCTTAGGACTTGGGAGTGAATTAAGGATACCGCTCATCTCTACTCTTTCCTACTCGCTTTGAGCTTGATAATAAGCTTTAAAGTCTTGAACACTGGATATTACGGTTGTCTTGCCCTTGAATGTCATGACTCAAGTCTAGGTCATTACACTTGGATAAGACTCCATACTTGAGCACAAGATGTTGCCTCAGAAGATTTACTCTACTTGTGAAGAAACAATATTCACTAACGAAACATCAAGAAGAATTGCCCAGAACTAGGTTGGAAGATACTTAGTAGTAAGCAACGATGTTGGACCCCTTCAATATGGACAATCTCAAGGTGGCACTTATCGATGCCATGAAAGAAGGAACAAAGTCCAAAGAAACAATGAAGAAAATTGCCGAATCAGGCAAATGGGACAGCAACAAGAAAAAGTTCTGTCTATGGTGGACAAAAATACATCTCTGGGTTAGCAGTCCTACTACGCTTAGAGGGGAAAGCAGAACCCTTCGCCCAACTCACAATGGAAAAATACCTTGACAAGGAGACAAGGAAGAACAAGGACAGAGACCTGATCGGAGAAGCAGCTTGGCTGAACTGGACAGAACTTCAAGAAGAAGTCATGAACTTCTTCCAGATTAAAACCATTGAGTACCAGTCATACCAGGAGCTGAAAGCCCTCCGGCAGGGATCCATGCTCACGTCAGACTTCCTTCAAAAGTTTGACATACTCAGACGAGAAGCCAAGGTATCAGATGGAGAAGTGTCACATTTACTCAAACAAGCAATCAGATTCTTCACCTACCAACAGGTCTCTCTCCATTGCGAGATCGAAGAGGACAAATACAATGACCTCTATAAACAGTACAATGTCTACGGAAAAACATTGGAAAGAATCCATGAGGAACGAGGAGCGGCTAGGGCGACCCAAAAGCCTTACCGAGGACAGTACCGTCCTTCCCAAGGTCAGGGTCAAAGCCAACCAAGGTTTACGCCTACAGGGACACAGCCTGGCCGAGGAGCTCCAATGGAGATAGGAATGCAGTACGCCAGTGATACCCGTACTTGCTATAACTGCAGAGAAATAGGGCATATCGCCCATAACTGTAAAAAGCCGAAGAAGATGAACGCAAGGTCTTCGGATCTTGCACCAGCTCAACCACAAACGGCTGTAGGAGGGGGGTACGCTTCCCACAATGCTGCTTATGTAACAGCTGAAGCAGAGGCCTACTGGTGAGACAAACTTGCTGTTGAAGCTAAACAGCAGGAGGCTTTAAAAGGCCAATGATCGTGAATGAAGAGGGTATTTATGATCTTAAGGAATATACTGACGATGACTTTCCTGTATGCACGATAGACTCTATTTTCAGGGCGTCTTTCAGTGAAAGTGCAGCGTCCAAAGATGTGCTTAATTCCCCTATGACTAATTGCTCCACAGGAATATCGCCACAACCCCTTCTTCATCAAAGACAGTTCAACATTCGAACTAACCTATGATTCCAAACAACCACTGGATGGAAAACAACCGAACTTTATGCATTACTCGATTCAGGAGCATCTAACTCCTTTATAGATATGGACTTTTGTAAACATCACAAACTCACTCTTCGAAAGCTAACAAAACCTGTGGTGGTAACAAATGCTGATGGCTCTGAAGGAGCTATAGGAAGCATCACCCATTTCGTGACAGTTTTATTAGACATCCAGGGACACTCAGAATATGCTGACCTTTATGTCACAATTCTTGGAACGCACTCACTCTTTATAGGATATGATTGGCTTGAACACCATAATCCAAAGATAGACTGGGTAAAAAAGGAGCTAACCTTTTCTAGATGCACAGCTTGATGTAAACTGCATCAAGAAGATCAACTACCAGCCTCAATGTTCCAAAGAGCTATCGAAGAAGGACTCAAAGAAAAAGTACCTGTTCAATATCACGATTACCTTGATGTCTTTTCACAGAATGAATTGGAACGAATGCCGATCAGAAAACCATGAAATCACGCAATCAACCTTAAAGCAGACTTTGAACCAAGAAAGGGATGGATCATCCCCCTATCTGACTCTGATATGGAAGAAGTCAGAACATTCATCGAGAAAGAACTCAAAAAAGGCTATATCCAACCATCCAAATCCCCTCAAACATTGCCCGTATTCTTTATCCCAAAGAAAGATGGTAAAAAGAGAATGGTCATTGATTACCATTATCTCAATGATGGAACTATCAAAAATGCTTACCCATTACCGCTAATTCCCCAATTAATAGATCGACTCAAGGGGGCGGACCTTTTCACCACAATGGATCTCAGATGGGGATACAACAACATCTGAATCAAAGAAGGTGACGAATGGAAAGGAGCCTTCGTCACTCCTCTCGGTTCTTACGAACCATTGGTAATGTACTTCGGGATGACTAATTCACCATCTATGTTCCAACAAATGATGAATGATGTCTTCAATGACATGTACACAGTTGTTATCATCTTCATGGACAATTGCAACATTTTCACCAAAGGAAGACCGACAGAGGAACGTCGAAGAATAGTCAAGGAAGTTCTGCAGCGCCTACGAGAAAACAACCTTTATGTCAAACCCGAAAAATGTCACTTCGAACAAAAGAAGGTTGACTTTCTCGGAATGGTCGTATCAAAAGAAGGCGTCAAGATGCAAAAATCAAAGGTAGCCAGAGTACTTGACTGGCCAACCCCGACCAGGCTCAAACAAGTGCAAGGCTTCCTCGGCCTTTGCAATTATTATCAATGTTTCATTGCTAATTTTGCTGACATTGCTAGATCCTTAAACAATCTCACTAAAAAGGACATGCCCTTCGAATGGGGACCGAAACAAGAAAAGGCACTCAATGACCTTAAGGAATGCTTTACCAAAGCACCTCTTCTCGCGTATCCTGATCAAGAAAGGGAAATGCAAGTGGAAACTGACGCTAGTGATATCGCAACTGGAGGTGTTCTATCTGTAAAAGGAGAAGATGGTTTGTGGAGACCAACAGCATTTATCTCTCACTTTTTCGATAGTGCAGAACAGAATTATCCAATCTATGACAAAGAACTTTTGGCCGTCATTCGAGCTCTAAAAGAATGGTGCCATTACCTCATTGGAAGGACTTCTTTCGGGATCTGGACAGATCACAAGAATCTTGAGTACTGGTGAAAACCACAAACCTTATCCCCTCAACAAGCCCACTGGCATGCACTCCTGCAAGAATTCAATTATACGATGTGCTATAAACCAGGAACAACAAATGGTTGAGCAGACGCTCTATCAAGAAGGCCAGATCATGGTGATGCGGTTACAGACCACAACACTAACATCACCATCTTCTCAGAAATCGCAGAAGCAAACAACATTTCCTTATCATCCTCCTTTTACGATGAACTCACCTCTGAATCACAGAAGATTTCAGGGGACATAGAAGGTTTTACCTTTAATGATGAGGAAAAAATATTCAAAAATAATTCTGGAAAAACTTTTGTTCCTCCTTCCCTTCACACAAAACTTTTAACTCTATGTCACGATTCTCCTATAGCTGGCCACCCTGGTCAAGCAAGAACCATTCATCTTCTCTCTCAACATTTCACATGGCCTGGCATTACTAAAGATGTGAAACTTTACATAGATTCTTGCCAAACATGTGCCCTCATGAAGGGTAAGCAAAAGGCACCAGCAGGAAAACTCCTTCCCCTTCCCATTCCCGAACATCCATGGGAAGACATCTCAGTCAATTTCATTACCGGACTTCCCCTTTCATCTTCATATGACTCAATTTGCGTTGTCATGGACAGATTCTCTAAAGAAGTGGTTTTTGTACCTTGTGTCAAAACCACGTCTTCCAAGGACTTAGCCCACATTTTCAGGGATAACATTTGGTGTATTCATGGACTTTCCCATACTATAGTTTCAGATTGTGGACCTCAGTTTGTTTCAGATTTCACTTCAGAACTTTGCAAACTCCTTAGGATCAAGCAATGGCTCTCCATGGCTTATCACCCTCAAACCAACAGGCAGACCGAAAGGATCAATCGAGATCTAGAACAATACCTCCGTTCTTACGTGGCAAAGAAGCAGGAAACATGGGCAGAATGGATCAAATTAGCCCAATTCCAGCATAATAACACCCTCACTTCCGCCACCAGTACTATTCCTTTCACAATCACCCGAAATTACCATCCCTGTTTAGGATTTGAAGGCAATGCCAAGTCGGCAGCCGGAGCATTTGGAAAAGAAGCTGGAGAAGCTCATGCGGAAATTAAAGAAGTTCTCGAGGCTACTCAAAAAAGAATGAAACGTTCCGCAGAACAGAAATGAAGTAAAGCTCCGGATTACGCTATTGGAGATCAGGTATGGCTATCCACGGAACATCTCAAACTTCCCTATACCACGCGGAAATTAACCCAAAAATGGATTGGACCTTATACCATCATGAAGGTCCTACCTAACGCCGTTACTTTATGTCTTCCCAAATCCATCCACATACATCCCACGGTCAATGTTTCCCACATAAAACCTTACTGAGAAGTTCTAGAAGGACAGCCAACTTTACGACCTGACCCAGTCATAATCACGGAAGAAGAATACGAAGAATACGAAGTCGAAAAGATCGTGGCATCACGAATGAAGGGACGACAACTTCAATATCTTGTCCACTGGAAAGGATGGGACAAAACGGATCGTACATGGAAACCACTAGCAAATTTAGCTAATGTGGAAAAAGCAATCACCAAATTTCATAAAATGAACCCATCTTCACCCCAAAAGATCCGCAGAATCTCCACTTCCAACTTTGCTGCCCTCTTCCATGATTACTCAATAGACACCAAAACATGCTTCCATGCCACGCAACTAGACTTCAAAGGAGATATATAATCCGTTCTTACACCCTCGACTTCCCCAGTGTCTTCACCTCACTACCATGTCCATCATTGTCTTCTTTGTCTGTGCCACCTTCGCCTTCACCGCTTTTCTTATCTATGTACTCGCCCACACCATTGCCGACCGCACCTCCAGCATCGCTCAGGAAGCGGCCTGACAACAAATGCCCATCCTCATCTCCCTGTCCATCAGCCCTTTTCATGTTTTTACATTCTCCACCGTCATAACAAGCGAGTGGTCAGCCATCGGAGTCAAGCAGCATTGGGGCAAAATGATTAAACGCCCACCTGCAGACTGGGAGAACAATCAATGGGACATATCGAACGATGTACTGGCGAATGGTCAAAACCAGGGTCAGTGGGGAACTTGGTAAGCCGAGTCGTCTTCAACAGTGATCCATACCCAGAAATGGATTGGATAGGCTTATTGAGTCTCGTCGGGACGACTTGATCTAGAAAGGGGGTAGTGTTACGATTTTATCCTTTTTTACCCTTCTCATTGGCTAACATATCGTATGATTCCCTCATCCTTTTCTATTGGTCTTCATATGACTCCACCTTTTTATTTGTACAGCCTCGACTGCGCATAGCTGCGCATGCAGCATCACTCGTCCTTACTAGGTAGTTTACAACCTGGTCTGTGCACATTTTGACTCAGTATTTAAACCCATGTAAAGTACTAAGTTCAGTAGTCTTATCCACTTGTTTTCTCTCGTCTTAGGACTTGGGAGTGAATTAAGGATACCGCTCATCTCTACTCTTTCCTACTCGCTTTGAGCTTGATAATAAGCTTTAAAGTCTTGAACACTGGATATTACGGTTGTCTTGCCCTCGAGCGTCACGACTCAAGTCTAGGTTGTTATATAAAGTTGCTTGAGGCAGCTAAGAGGTTTCATCCTCCTTGTTGGGGCAGGCCTAGGGGTCTTTGGTGATAGGGCTGAGATATTCTTGTCTGTTTGTGGGGCAATCTTGAATTTCTTGGTTGGACTAGCAAGCATGTTGATGCAACTCTAGATATGATTGGTTAATGTCATATCTGATTTCATCCAATTAGTTCACCTGGTTGGTAAAGCAAGATATGGCTGTAAGGCATCTTGCACTGGGCACAGCATTTACATGGCACCTTGCAGTCACTGTCTGCTCTGACCCATTCACCTCCATCAGCTCATCAGGCTCTGTTGCCACGTCTGAGAGGTTACCCTCCCAGCTGTCATGCTCACCCATGACAAGTTGTCTTTGGGTGCTTTGCACTTTTGCCCAGTGATGCCACCTGTGAGCAAGGAAGGCACCTGGGTGATCTCCACAACAGTGGCCTGCTGGCAAAACTAGGTGGGCATCCATCCAATTGCTACAAAGACTCCACTCACATGCTTTATTGCTCCAGCCTTCAGAGCATCCAAATGTTCGAGGCTATGATTGCCATCATCTTTGAATCCACCATGGTTAGTGTTTTCTTCCTCTGCATTTTCTTCACATTCATTGCTGATGTAACTGGTTGCTGCTGTACAGCCTGAGCTGGCTTTGGATAGGATTGTCGATGGTGGAGCAGACTTTGATAAACTTGAAGTTAGCATGCTAAGAGGCCCTGAGCTGCCAGTGGCCTGATGGGCATTTTTCACACACAATGTCCATTTGTCAACCTTGGCAAGGATTTGTGCTCGGTGAGTGGGACTGTTGTCAGATGGTAACCATAGCAAGTCAATATAGAATAAGTGTCGACTCAATGAGTAACAGCATGATGCACTAGGGAATAGAGGCAATAACCTTAATTCTTCTGACCAATCAGTCATGCCAAAGTCACTATCAACTGCTTGTGGCAATGCAATACTATAACACTTAGGGAGCTTGGCTGCCCCAGCTGGCAGTGGCTGCTGTGGTGAGTGTTGGTAGTGAGCCTGTGTTGCACAAGCAAATCATGCAGCCCAAGCTTTTTGGTGTTCTGTGCCTGCACTGGACTGCCATTGCTGCCACAGCCATTGGGCTTGGGGTCAACATGGACACCTGTGACTGCCCCATCTTCTGAGGTATGAGGCAAGTTGGGAATCATATTTGATAGTTATTTGGTTGTGCTTACTTTGGGCCTAGGGTACCATAGCTGCAGTGACACTGTCTTTGATATTCACTACAGGCTTTGTAGGGTGGGTGCCCTTCTTCACTGCCCTTTTTGAGGTTTGGGAGGTCTTCATATTGTGCTCAACAGAAGCAATATTGTCCAAGGTGAGGAGTGCCTTGTTGTGCTGCTGACTGAGAGCTCAAATTTTTGTAGGTTGTCAGCAACCTTCTCGGTGTGAATCTGTCACTTGGGAGGAGCATTAGGCAGGCCTGGATGCTTGTTGGAATTGGCTGCACGTGTTTGGCATGGTGAAACAGGTGGGCAGAGAGGTTGCATAATGAGTGGATTGAAAGTGACTGATGGTGTGGAATTCAGAAAACTGGAAGTGAGTGAAGGTGAGCAGGAAAGTAATAAATGTTTTTGGGCCCATCCCATTGCATTTTATTGGAGTTCAGGTTTGCACTAACCGTCAACCTTACCCTTATAGCTCCTGGATGCTCCCCTTGTTTTTACTAAGGTTCTGGAACTATGTACATTCATTTTTCCCTTTTGTTGCTTCCTCACACATCATAATACTTGGCCCATCCTGTAGCCAAGTTCCATGTCCATGCTCTCCTTACACCTTAGTTGCTGTGCTAAAATCCCTGTATGCATCCCATGCAAATTTCCTAACTGCAAGTGATGGTTTGGCAACAAGAGTGGCCCTATGAAGCATGTCAACTGCCACCATCTTGAAATGTTGAAGACCATCATTGATTCAATATACAGCTGTTCGAATGCTGTTGGCAACATTGATGGATCTCCACCACATCATAATGCAGACTTGGACTTGGATTCAAATGAAAATGCCAACCCATTTGACTTGGACTCCTGATGGTACAGGCCCAAAGCCAAGGTTTATCACAACTACCATAATAAATTGACTGGTATGGCTCTACAATTCAATCTTCTTGCATGCCTGTATCTTATCTTTTGTCCACCACAGTGCTTCCTTGTAACACAAATGGCAAATTCCTCCCTGCTGATGCTCCACCATTACCATACACCAAAAGGGCAAACAGTGACTGGAGTCCTTTCAAGGACCACATACAATTCAAGCTGGCTGACCTCCTCTACACACAAATCCAGATGTCAGCTTCCAATGTGAACAAACTACTCAACATATTCACCACCTACATGCAAAAGCATGATGATCAGCCCCTGTTTGCCAGTTGTGCCAAGCTGTACAACCTGATTGACAGTGCACAAGTAGGTAACACTGCTTGGAAGTGTTTTGGAGTCAAGTACAGTGGTGGCTAGATGGACAACCCCTCTCCCTGGATAGATGATGTATACAATGTCTGGATGTGCGATCCTGAAAGTGCTATTACTAACATCCTCAGTAATGCTGACTTCACCAACTTGTTGGACCTTGTCCCATATAGGGAGTACAATATGGCCACAGATGCTTGCCACTGGCAGGATTTCATGTCAGGTGACTGGGCCTGGGATGAGGCTGTAAGTATCACTAGCACATTTGAGCTCATCACTAACTACCACTTCTCCAGGATGCTATTGCCAAAGACCCTGATAACTATGGTGCTACCCTTCTACCAGTTACCCTTGGGTCAAACAAAACCACTGTGTCGGTTGCCACTGGGCAACACAACTACTATCTCCTTTACCTTTCAATTGGCAATCTCTACAACACAGCACAACACTCACACAAGAACAGCATGAAATTGATTGCATTCTTGGCAATGCTGAAAAGTAAGGAGTGTTTGATTCTATATACAGTGGCTCAAATAAGTGTCCCAATGTTTGCATGTTTTTCACTAAACATGATGGTACCTGATAACCACTAACCCTTGCCCTAAGCTATGAGTGTATGAAATATGGTACATACTCTTGGCTTTCTATCCATCCAAGATTAAATTATAGAATTCAGTTTAGATTTGATCAAATGGCAACTAAATTAAAATGACACCTCATTAGGACACTTATTTGACCCTGAGCTTTTTGAAATGTTTAGTCCCTGGTATTCCCTTGGTCTTAATAACTACTTCAAACCTTCTGGGCATGCTTTCTAACTACTCCTGACATTGTTCCATAGCAATCCTTTCCCACTGTCCCACTATCTTGCTTTATAATCAATCAATTCTGGTAGAAGCACATT
>JBBPSU010000073.1:0-16217 GCA_038093755.1 Tylopilus microsporus | reverse complement strand
CCACCGACGGCGATGATAAATCAAGCCCAAGCGGGGTTCTTACCTCTCTAACATGAACGCGTGGCTAAGCACGAGGGAATCAGCCATCGGACAAAAAGTCTCCAACTGATGAACTTTACTCACCAGAACACGGCAGGAAGGCAGATGATCTTCGAGCCATCCAACAAATAATTTGATGGTCGTATCGTATTTTGAGAACTCCAACCCAACCAGCGGATCACTGATGCGCCACACGCGCCGTTGATAGAGTAAGCTAGATAACAGTATCGGGAGTTGCTCCTCGTCGGCCATGCACAGCACAGGGATATGGCAGCTAGAAGGTGGCGTCGCGGACGGAGAAAATGAAAGGAAGTGAGGCTCGAACTCTGACGAGAGAAGACCTTCCTCTTGTTCTTCCTCGGGTTCATCAGGTGTCTTGGGCCTTTCGCAAGCTTCAAGCCACTCGGACAACGAGGGAGGCGAGCATTCGGACAGCCCCAAGTCGACACTAGAATTATCCTCATCACTGAGTTGTTGTCCGAGGCCCGATCCATTCTCTCCCACAGGCACGTCCTCACAAAAGGAAACGACAAACGGCGCGTAGAAGCTTTTCTTCATGTAGTTTAGGATTGGGATTGCTTCCCCGCTGAAATGTCGCGGAAGAACTACCGGAGCGTCCTCACTAGATGAATGCCAGGCTGAGCGGCACAAATTCCGTAAAACGGGGACGAACGTACAGAGAATACAGTCGTTCAGAAGCCTCCAAGACAGCATTCCTCACGAGAGTGACAAGGAAGGACTCCTTTGGAAAAGGAGTATGAGTTAGGTTCTCCGCTTCAACGACTGCCTGAATCCTGGCACAGTCTATGAGCGCGGTATTAAACACCATGCGCAGTCGCTGTTCCACTGCCCTGTCCATAATTCTGCCCGAACTATCCCATAGATCAGCACCCGACACGTCATCAGACGCGCGTAGTTGATCCAGAAGGAGCGTGACGCGTTCGTTGGTATACTGGACCAGACCCTCAGGCTCAGGCTTGTTTTCAGGCAGAATGAACGACCCGAATTCTTGGAATTATGACTGGCCGAACTTACCGATTTGAACCAGTCGGGTATTTTCAACTCGTTCTGCAAAGATTGGACGAATTCCGTGATGGACGATGGCCATGACGCGTCGCAAGACTCGTGACGGACCACGTCTTGCCTGATTATTTCCACATATGATGCCATCAATACCTGGGGAAGAATATACGTAAAGAGGCTGAAATTTTTCACCGGGCCCGCGCTGAAGTGAGCGACAACCCACCCGCGAAGATATCGGCCCACTATGCGACTTGGCTAAAAGATTGAGGTGCAACTACGAGCTATACTGCCAGTGAGTAAGTAGCTTCGCTGTCACGAGTAGACACCCACGAATCTCTGAGAAAAGGGGTATATGTTCAACGGTTGAACTTGCTCAGGCTATATATCTTGCTCAGGCTCGAGCCTGAGTTACGGGGCCACTGTGTCAGTAGTATTGTCGGAGAAGTTCCCACGGTGTTCACGATTGCTGTGACTCCGAGTCGGAGCCTGAGGCACAATCTCTCCATCGGACCTCAAGGCTTCAAGTGGCACTTGAAGTGTGTATCTCCATCGTGACCACCTCCCCCACCGGTACCCCATGTTTTCAACATGCATTTCCGAGTCCTTGTATTGTAGCCTAGAGAGGACTCGCGGAAACGAGAATGGGGAACACATATTGGATTTGGAGCCACGACTCGGTTATCTTACCGTACAGCTAGGCAGGTGCGTAGTATAGTTCGTAATCGCTTATCGAAGTGATGCTAGAGTCTAGTAAGAGTGGTGGTACAAGAATGCAAGGATGTCGTGATATCGTGATCATACACCCACGTCTCCAATCTTGAGGCCCGTTTGCTGACCGAAACCAGCGTAAGGGCAACAGGTTCGAATGTAATTGTCCAGGGTAAAGGATATTTCTGCAACGGTTCAGCATCGGAGACGAGATGCGACGACAGGTTGTCTATGTCGGGTTGGTATAGATCGATCAAAGGGCGGGAATGTGTTTCGAATGATTGGTTGGTCCGAAGTGAGATGAGATCAGTTGGAGTGACCCGTCATCGCACGTTCAAACGTTCACACGCCGTGGTCGGGTACGATGTTGGACGACCACTGCTACTAGTGCTTGCAGCCACTTCTCAGAGATCCAACCTCTCGAGCGCTCATGAGCCTGAGAAATATGATGTGCCTCGTCGTGGCCAGTGCCTGGTATGTATGCCTCATCAGTTCAGCGCTAGAGTTCGTCTTGAACAACTCCCATTGGCAACCTGAACTCGGCACCATCGCAGTTCGTCCATTGCAAATACAACGAGAAGACTAGAATCACCATAAGATGGCAGGGTCCGGAGCAGTGCCTGCGACGCGTCGTGACTCGTCGCCATCCGAGTCAGAACTTGCTGTGGGCCTAGCGGCTGGACTATCTGAATTGCCATCTCAGCCTTTCGATCAACTTCCTGGTTCGTTCCTTTCTTTCATCACCTCGTCTTCTACAATGAAGCCTACAGGCCCTAGCGATGACGCGACTGGTACTGCGGCGGAACCTATCACCATGTCTACCATACATCGCATGTTGGCGCAGGTCTTGGAGCAAACCAATGCTCTTTGGCGAGCACAAGCATCGAACAACCGAATGCTAGACGAACTTCGGCGATCGATGCCTGCACCCCAAGAGTACGCCGATATTCATGAACGCTTGCGTCATGTCGAGAATTTGGCAGAGACACTTGCCCAGGGCCAACGTGGTAGCCATCCGACCCCAGCACAGCCAAGTCGAGGAACAGGTACCACATCCAGCGCGCACCAAGGCAGGGCTTCTCAAGGTGGTCCTCAACCTTCAATCGTGCGGAATGTTGGCGGATTACCCCGCTGCGATGACCCGACCGATTCTGGCTCCTCTCCAGGTCTGATAATGCAAACACGAGAGTCCACCCACCAGACGGACTGTATCTCTCCCGCGAGCGTCGACCAATACCCCACTTTGCACATCCAAGAATACGACGAGGTGAGATTGGCTACTTTCCTTCTTCGCAAAGCCCATTCTCCTACCAGTCCCAAGCAGACAGTTGGCTGCCCTAACTTGCAGTCATCGGGAACCAATCCATTATCGGGACGCACTCATCATTTGGTCGCCGACATCATCGTCTCTTCAGGGCAAACGAGGCTTCCCGATACCCTCCCGTCCATAGTGGTCGGCGGAAATAGCGACGATCTGCTAGAAATAATGGACGATTTCCCTCCGTCAAAGGGCACTGGATATGTATCTGCGGAACCAGTCAACACTGGCGTACAGGATACATCACAAGTCGAACATATATCTACATTTTCTTTGGTTCCTCGCGCGCTAGATGATTCCCTAACGGTTCCAAGTGGCATAGAGGTTCCAACTCCAAGGCCTACTTCAGATAATCCGGGGGTCGTCTTCATTGAGACAGAACAAAACTGTCAACCTGAAATCGCTTGCTCTTTCGGAGACCTCGCCCCTGAGGCGGATAATAAGCGAGCCTTGTCCTTGACGACGGAGAACGTGCCAGGAGTAACCGACGCAGAACCAGATGAACCGTTGCACGATCAGCTGGCGGATCTCGCCACCCTGATTCGACGCTTGTTAGCTCACCACGAGCAGGAGCGAGAAGATCCCGGACCCAGTAAGCCGAGTTTTGCAGTTTCAGCTTAAAAGCATTGTGATACGAAACTTCGTGCAGAGGTTGCACGGCTCCAGGTCATTAATGAAATTCGGCAGATATACATGGAACACAAAGAACTGCTCCAAATCTTTTTAGACGGTAAGGGCGTGGCTCATGCGGAGCAAAATGGTCATTTATTGACGCCTGTCCAGCATGGAAAGCAGACAGCACTGGACAAATCGAAGAAATTGTCAATGCTGTCCGTGCCACGGCGAACGAGCAAGTCCCTTTCAATATAGAAGGTGTACGTAGCATCCTCTTTTTGCCAGGTCAATAGTTATTTAGTGTCGAATTTTGATAGTATCTGGATGAATTCAGCAGGACTCTCGGCATTGAAATCCGTATGCTCTTGACTGAAGTCGGCAGGTTACACGAGGAACGACAGAGCCTCCAGCGGCGAGTATTTTTCGTTACATCGAGAACAAGTTGTCATGTTCATACCCTTTCAGGGAAATCCGGCATCTCCTAACCACGCGGTCCGCTCTCTTTCCAGGCGGTGATTTCAATGCTGATGATCGGTTTGTTGCTCTGTCCATCCTCCGAATTGATGCTCAAGGTGCTCCATCGACAGGCCGCCGCCCGACTATTTCTCGCCCCAAGCGTGGCCCTCGCCAGCTGGGGTCCCACTACCCGAAAGCCCGCAACCCCGCCCGGGGTGGCGTGCCATCTCCTCGCAAGGAAACCGTCAGGCTTCCTGGTCAGAGTCGCCCACAGCGTCCGAAAGGCCAGGGTGGTCGTGGGCCACATGGCAACGTGTGTTCATTTTAAAGCCTCACCAGCCACAGTTTACCGATACTCACGCATGTCATACGTAGCTAATCCTGCGCTCGCCCCTACCCCGCCGTCTGTCGAGCCCCTTCTTATTCAAATCCCCGGCAGTCCGGGGCTTTTCGGACCTCGTTCACCACGCGGCTCTCCTCGTATTCTGCCCAGCGGGGATGACCCGCAAGACACTGGCAGTCCTGTCCTCTTTTCGGCTCCCTCGCCGCGCGACGCTCCGCGTGTTCTGCCCACGGAAAACGAAGACTCTGCAGCGAGTGTGACACGGAACGTATGGGGTCGTACGTGCTTCTTTCTGTTCCATTTGATTGTGAACCCATCTCAACGCACTCGTGTCGACGTTGTAGCCAATCCCCCGCTTACTGGCTCTCCTGAACTCGACTGGTAGCGATACGTCGCGTGCCTAGACACGGTTCGTGTTGGATCAACATTGTCAAGCCGGCAGTATCTGTTGTTGGAGGATTGCCTTGTATCATGATTGGTGTTGCGTTTTACTTGACCTGGATCGCTCATGCGGCATGTAACATTACGCACGTCTCGATATCACACTTTTTGCCACGATGCTCGATCGACCTGATGACGAAAGGTATTGTCAAAAGCCATTGGATACTAGTTCAATCCATAATCCATAGCAGTAAACACGACAAATTCATTCATCAGTACCATATGTAGAGCTTGATTAGCATTTCCTTCCTCCACTCCTGTGGAGGCACAGACGGCACGGATAGCGCGTACAAATCAAGTCCATGAGACGGTCGTCAAGCGCGCCAGTGGTAATTGTGGCTGTGGAGGCGGAGAAGGCGACACGATGGAGGGTCGTGATGGTACCCTTGACTGGGGAAGCGCTGGCTGGAGGGGCAGGTAGAGGAGAGGATGGGCCAACACAGTCGGTGCGAGTCATATTATGGGTTATGAGAGCCGTCTCGTCGACTGTCTGTCCTCGGCTGTTTACACCACATTGGTATCCTTGAGAGGAACAGGGGGGATCGCCTGTGGGATGGACACGGGTTGGTCACTTGCGTACCGGAGAGGTATTGTAGGACTGGCCACTATCGAGGGAGATTCTGTGTTCGTCGAGTCATTCTTCGCCATTCCGGACGAAGAAATCGAGTCGAAGCTGCATCTCCAGTCGCCGCCGACTCGCCGGACCGTGCGCGGATGATAGACAGGAAGGTGACAATGGCGTAGTACGTCGCTGGTCGGATTGCGGAGTTTCAAGACAGACTTGTTCGTCATCTAGTATCGTGTCCTTCAAGTTGGTGGGGAGGACGAGGACGAGGATGGACTGGGGGAATCGAAGAAGACATCTTCCTTCGCCAACTGGAAAACACGTAAAGTGGAATCACGTGCGAGCGTGCACCTGGCAACTCCATGTCCCACTAGTACTGGCAAAATCATGCGCCCACGCCGAGAAGAGGTCTCGCAACGCCTAAAACGCTCGTTCGCTAGGACGAGTTGGGCCCTGGAACTTCGTCTTACGAAGGCGTTGGAATCGTGTATGCCAGTGCCGCAGAGCTCATCAGGACCGGAGTGAGCTATAACGCTTGCTGTTAACTTTGAATGGTACTGACTTGACGAAATTTACATATTCTTCGTAATGTCTTGTTCTTCCCAAAGTGGCAAGCCCGGCTTTTCATACTTCTACGTAGCCATTGTCTACGTAGCCATTGTCAACGACGCTCTCCCGGCGACTCGGAGCATCCGTAGTGAAGTAAGGGCTTCTTTGGATTCGAGCTTGCTGCATCAGGATCTGAGTCATTTCCAGTCTCCATAGGTCAGCATCCAGCATCAGCATGGTGTTCAAGGACAAGCAAGCGGTGATATCTATGCAGGTTTCTCGCTGGATCACGTATAAACTCGTGCAGAATAATGGACGGTCTTCCCGGGGGCCTGGATCAGTATCGTCAGTGAAGACTCACCGCGGCAATGGCCTCGAACTGGCTCGTCTTGCAGACCTGCCGAGCGGTGTGGTATAGGAAGAAGAATACCCTCGCGGACCTACATTCCCGAGGATATTCGCATCGGGCATTCTGGTTGCATGATCAAGCTCCGATCGAAACTCACGCAGGCTGTGGACCACTCCACGCTCCCTGAACAGGAACCAGTGGCTTATCTCGCGCGGTTTCAAAAGCCAAGTTGGCCTTATCCAGTCTGTTCCTTAGCTCTCCCACGGTCGTGCGTTTGCAATTGTACATTGTTTCCAAAATAACCCCACAGCGATTCGGAGCCAATTGGTGGGCGGTGTATCGTTATCACATGAGCGATAAGGAAACCCGAGGCCTGCCAGTGTCACTGTCAACCGACGCTATAATACCTCAGTGTTCCAGCGCTCATTCGGCCAAATTACAGACCTCAGCCCGTGCCCAGCGTGTCCACAGATACACCCTGATTGGGTAACACGAGCCCATATCTACCCTGATGGAATGGCTGTTCAGTTACTACGTGCTTCCTCTTCTGAACTCCCCCTTCTAGAGTCGTACATTGGCATTCAAGTCCGTCCCCTGCTTTCAGCTCCTTGGGCACTTAGACCATGGGCAACTTCTTTTCGCATTTCCAGCCCCTTCAGAGAACCAATCAAGACCGCTCCGAGAAACGTGACGTTACTTCGGAACTACCTTCATGCCCTGCGTTCCCCGTCCAAGAACTAACGCAGTCGTATTGGACCTTTCCACCGTCCCCCATCGCCAACCATGTCTCCAGCGATAAGTTCCCCACTCATGCAGACGTCGGTGAGCATCCTTCGGCTTGGAAGCGTGATCATACCTATATTTACTCGCGCGTCACCTTATAGTTATTATTGGGTCTGGAATATCTGGCGCATCATTCGCCAGAACCTTGCTTGACATCGACCAAGAACGAAATCACAACGGCGACCCGTTAAGCGTTGTCATGCTGGAAGCGCAGGAGACATGCTCTGGGGCGACGGGCAGGTGGGTTAGGGCAGATCGTCGCCACTGGTCCACGCTGACGGGCGAGATGCCGATGCAGGAACGGAGGGCATATCAACCCATCTCTATACAACGATTATGAGGACTTGAAACACCGTTTAGGCAAGGACGCGGCTAAGCAGATCATCCGCTTTCGGCTTGCACACCTGGACATCCTGCCCAAGATCGCAGAGGCAGAGGCAGACAATGCCGAGTGCAGAAGGGTGCATTCCGTAGACGTTTTCTTTGACGAGATAGTGTTTGCAGAGGCAAAACGGAAATTGAGCGTCTTCCAGGCAGATATGCCAGAAGAAGCGAGCCCATTTCGTGTATGGGAAGGGGAGGAAGCTCGAAAGGTGCGTGGGTTCCCAGTATGCGGAAGTGTGTGCCCGTGTTGAGTGAGGTCATTCCCAGAGACATAACTTGTCGGCATTAACCGTTGGGTGCATCACAACGCGCGCCGGCGCGGTGCATCCTTATCGATTCGTCACAGACATTCTCTCCCGGCTTCTAGAGGAGTACCCCAAACAGTGAGTACTGTTTCACGCGTTTCTGTTTGTGTGGCTCACCGATACTTCTTCACTGACCGACCCTTCAGTTTCCAACTTTTCACCAAGACACTGAGCACGTCCATCACCGAACCATCGTCCACGAACCCGCTTTATACCTTGACCACGTCCCGCGGGACATTGGCTACCTGTCACGTCGTCCATCTTACAAATGCATATGTCGGTGCGCTTGTTCCCGGCTTAGCAGACGTCGTGTACCAAGTTCGAGAGACAATGAGCGCGCAACGCCCTGGTAGAGCTCTTCAATTTGACGCGATCGGGGACTATGACGCACTCAAGAAGAGTCATGGGCGACGAGCCTACATCTTTTATGACAGCCCCAAACAAAAGGGGTTTGACTACCTCATACAAATCCCGGGCGGAGAACATGAACTCATGTTTGGTGGTGGTCGTGAGGTGCCGCCCAAGGTGGATGGCAAAGATGGACAGGTTTGTAGACCGGTATCGAAGGGGATGTATGATGTGCATAGCGCGGCGCATGTGTCAGGGGCACTCCCCGTCTACTTTGGACCCACCAATTGGGGCGCCGAGGCAGTGTCTGCGGCTTCTGATGACGTCCACGAGGATGCTGAGACACCGCTTCGGAGCCCGTGGGCCGCGGGAAGGGTGAAGGCGCTGTGGAGTGGCGTTCTGAGTGTGTCCGTCGACGAGCTGCCCTGGGTCGGTCGCATCCCAAGCAGCATCTCCGGCCGGCGATCGCTTACGTCGGGAAAGAGCGTCAGAACAGCGGATCCGGGCGAATGGGTTGCGGCGGGCTACGCAGGCGAGGGGATGGTGCATGCATGGTTGTGTGCACGGGCGCTCGCGTTGATGGTGTTGGGGCTCGACAACGACAGGAACATGGAGACAGAGGGACGCTACGGCGCGGGGCAGACCGTGAGCGAGTGGCTACCGGTATGCTACCACGTCACCGTTGAGCGCCTGAGGAACGCACGCAAAGGGAAGAAGACCCGTGGAGAAGCTGTCGTCCGTGGGGGAGCAGGGAGGATGAAGATCTATGAGCGACTTTGATTGGGTAAGCGAGAAGATACCATACAAGCTAGCGAATATATCATGTATTTAATTTTGGTGATGTAAGTAGACTATAGCCTGAACATCGATGTTTGATCACGGGTTGAGCAGGACATTATCGCTAGTACCGCGGATCTTGGACGCGATCGCTCGGCCGATATCGGATGACTCTCCAGTGACTCGGAACCATCCTCATGATATGGATCTCTTTCGAGCTCATAGACGCCAGTCATGAAATTCAATCGAAGGTTTCATTTTCCAACTACTGCGGTCATCATAGTATCTGTCCAGATGATGGAGAAACGGCAAGCCCCTGTCACACAGTGTAAACCGATGATCGCAACGGCAAAGCACGTACAATCGGCTTCTTATGACCCCAACTTGAAGCGCTCGTAGCCTAATTAATGGCCCTGCGGAGCACTCACAGCCCCGCCGATACTTAGTCTGGGCTCTTTAGCTGTTAGTATCCACACCCCAATCTGATCCGTAACATCAAGAGCTCTCCTGCCCAAGGCTCGCAGAAGACTCTTTTGTCGCCGACTCCTTGCTGAGGCTTGCTCCCAGGATACGCTACTTGTCCAGGTGCCCGTGAGAGGGCAGATGCAAAGTTCTCCCTGAGAGCACGGGAACTTAAACTTCTAGGCTTCTGGCGTGCGGAACGACTCCGCCACGTCTGGCCCTGCGGAAGTACTGGCGGAACACAATGGTTAAGCAACCTACTTAACATAGGATGCCCCTGCCTGTAACAGTGCGCCCCGTACCGTCGATATTGAGATCTTGTGGCCGAGGTGAGCCACGGTACTACTACGCACTCCTGGGGTCACGTACGTGACGCAATGGCGGCGTGCTTATTCGACAAGATGGCAACTAGTAGGTTTCTCCCGCTTTCGCAGGTCGACTAAGTACATAGTTGGATCCGGGTCCAAATCCGGGTCGCTGTATTGGAATGGGCTCCCCCGAATTAGCAGCAAGGTGGCAGTACCGTTGAAACAGCGATAACGCAATAACGGATGAAGCGGTGCCACTGTGACTGAGTGGCTGGGGGTGCCGGTGAGAACCTGGTTGCCAATGTTCTCCCGAGTCGCTCCGCAGCCGCCTCAGCGACTGTTCCATAGACGAATTCTATCCACAGCAAGGTCCTACGTTTGTGAGCTCATTTCATCGCCTCAGTCCATCACTCGCCCAAGTGAGAACGTCCTGGTTATGCCGCCGCCATCTGTCAGATCATGCGCGATAATGGCGCGGTCTCCGGCCTATCCCCACCAACACCCATAAATTCTTGGTTCATGGTTTGGCGCCGATGTTGAGCGCTTTGCCCATCCCTTGGCTCTTGGTTTCGCATACACGTCGTTCGACACAGCGGCCGCACAGCAACCCTCGGGCCGAACCTCAGCTTTGGAGATTTCTTTTCTTGTTTTCAAGCTGCAATCCTTGTATTCGACTCGCTTCCCCTTCATCCATATAAGGCACAGCTGAGCAGTCCACTCCCACAAACCCTTCACCCCTCCCTCCCTCACCGCCGTCCCAGAATCCCAGTCCAGCATCGCCATGTATATCCCCGACGTCCCCGGTATACTCGACCGGCGTTCAAGCATGATCACGACGCCGACACCCCTCGACAAGTCGAGGTTCACACTTGACGTGTCTGGCGTGTCGGGATTCTTTGGTGGAGACGAAGCTATTTCTGCCATGTCTACTGTCCACGTTTATAGAGCCCGACGCTGGCTGGGATGGTACAATACCCCCGGGTCATATCAGATCGCGAGGCAGTATGGCCTTGTTGCCAAATCCGCCGTCTTCAAAGGGTTCTTCCCGGGCATCCGTACTGACCCTGCCAGGCTATTCGAGTTTGATGGCTGGCAGGGGCCCAGGTTCCAAGCTGTCTGCTCTGGAACTGTCATGGATAGCACAGGTCATCTGGCTTCCGTCCTCATGAAGGAATGCGCTTCCACCATCGGAATCCCGATTTCTGGACGGGAGGGATCACCTGTTGGGGTCACCATTGTTAGGCTCTTCGGGGTCCCGCCCAAGGTGGTCCCTCCAAAGCGTATCATAACCTATTCTTCTTTCTTCGCTCTCATCCCCATCGCAGCCAGTCTCTCCGCGTGCATCGCGAGTGGCGCCTACCGTGACTGGTTTTCGTGCTTCTTAATCCTATGGGGTATACTCAGCAATGGTATTTCCTGCCTCGTCATTGGTTTAGGCACCCTGCGCTTCAAACATCACATGCCCGCAGCGGGATCTCCGCCTGGGGACGGTATCCTTGGTTCTGGAAAAGAGCTTGTCCTTCTGCAAGGCCACGAAGGTGCTGTCAACTCCATCACCCTCGGCAAGTTTTATCTCGAGTTCCCCACTACTCTCCACGATGAATACATCGGCTGTTGCTCTATCCTCCTCACCATCCAATTCATCGCCCAACTCTTCCTCATTCCCCAAGCGTCGCTGTTCGGCCAAATCATGTTCGTATTCTCGCTTGGCGTCTCTTGGATTTACAATCTGTTTCTCTCCGCACTCGACAAGGAGAAGATTCAACGGCGCATGCTGCTGAATGAGATACTCAAGAATCCATCAATCCACAAGTACACTCTGCCCACGCGCACGGCTGCAGTCGTATTCGCGCTGTGCGTCCTCCGTCCCACGAATCCAGGCAAAATCCTCGATTCATACCTCCCCAACGATACCAGAGTCTGGAGAGAGTGGAAAGAGATGATATTGGACCGACTCAGTAGGAAGGAAGACCTCCACTTTAGAGAAGAAGAATGGAAGCGCTTGGAATACACCGAAGAGGAGGAGCAACTACTATGTTCGCTTTACGGCGATGCGCAGGTGGCGTACGAAGGTTACGAAAAGTATGAAAAGTATGAAAACGGAGGAAAGGTTACGCCCGCTACCCTATAGTTATCGTGGGCACCTGCGAAATTGCTTCTTTGCCAGATTTTGCTTTGCGTCCGTGCTATCTTTCTGCAGAAGTTTTCTTCCATCCTGTACGATCACCACGTTCTTTTAATTGACAATTTGAGCATTCGCTTGGGTACTAATGCTTGGGGTACTAATGCTTGGGACGAGTTGCTAATGACATTCTCTACTACATACATACTCTACATCCTCCACTCGGGCACGCGGCTTGCTTCCCATTACATACATACCGCAGATAAATGTTGTATTCCAAAACTTCGCTGGTACTCCAGGGAAGTGCAAACCAAAAAACTTTGGTCTGGACCCCTATCGGGTTTTCAGTGAAGTGCGAACATGTAGCCCCTGTTCTTTCGTTTCACTCCAGTCACCACTATCACTCGATCCTCGTTCGGGTGAGCCTACTAGATCTGGTCACCAAACTATCTTGCAAGGTGAGACTGCTGGTCTCAGCATCGTATGCAGACGCAATTACGGTTAATAAAATAGGGGGTACTTGTGCAAATCACTATGCCAAGTCTGAGCTCGCAACTGGCAGATACCAATGTCACGGTGTAACATCATGATTAACTCTGCGCTTCCCAGAGCACTGTGACCATGACACAGGACTCGGATATACCCACCTTTCGCGTCGTCCCTGCCAGTGGGGTGCCACATCCAACCGGGTAACTTGAAGACCATGGATGTTCAGGCCAGGTTTCGCTGTCGTGACGACCACATCATGTCCGACCTTTCCCGCAAGTTCGGAAGACGTGAATTGATGTGGTTCTCGTAAGTAGACAACAAACTCCTATTAATATAAAAGGATACACCCATGATGACATGCGCTTGCGGGCTGTGGGTGAAGGTACCTGACGCCGGGCGATGTGCTCGGCGAGGCAGTGCCAATGTGCCATGAAGGAATCTCGCTCGCGGCTGGGCCCATCAAAGACACAGCAACTCCAGGGACACGGGTTGTTCCTGTGTCCTAGCGATCCCCATCGCAGCCAAATTATTTAAACCTCGGGAGACACGGTGAAAAGAGGAAATCGGGACGAGTCCATCGGCCCGGGTTTCATATCGTGGCTGAGTCGTCGTCCATGGTCTTTCCTTTTCTATGGGCTAGGCATTGATGGTCGAAGAGTGGCAGGAGGCCACAGCGAGGCGGCAGATGCTGACGTTAATTACAAAGGTGGCGCTTGAAATCACCAGATTGTGAAGGGTCACGGCAGACTCGGATCCAAATTAAATCGGGGAATAGACGGGGACACCCATCAAAATTTGTCATCAAAGACTATACAATGTGAGCTTGCTTTCATCCGGTTGCACTGCAAATTTGCATGCTCAAGTGAACATCAGAGAGACAATGATGAAGCTGTTGCAATTAGCTACAGGTAGAAGGTCAGCAAATAGACCCGAAGCGACCTGGGTGTGAATATGGGTCATTTATGGATATTTAAACGCCAGTTCCACCTGGCACGTGTACACTGGTTCTTTAGTTGGTGCCTCCATGAAGTGATTATTTCCACGACTTCAACGCTTGTCCAGCAGGCAGGTGTGGTTTACAGTATGTCCTCTCTTCATCTATAGAATTGTACTGGGTCTAATTTTCCTCTCTGCCTCCGAGGTTTTTTTTCCCATTACAGCCGCATTACAAGTGTAGCCCTTCAGTGAACCGCTCCAATCCCCTCAAGGATGTATATCCCCGATTTCTCTCGTATACTGAACCGTCGTTCCATGATAACCACACCAACACCATTCGAGAAGTCTCCTTTTACACTCGACACCTCTGGCGTATCGGGTTTCTTTGGTGGGGACGAGGCTATTTCTGCCATGGCCACAGTCCACGTTTACAATGGCCGGCGCTGGTTGGGATGGTACAATACCCCGGGATCATACCAAATTGCCAGGCAATATGGCCGTGTTGCCAAATCCACCGTATTCAAAGGATTCTTCCCCGGAGTTCGTACCGACCCTGCCACTCTATTCGAGTTTGATGGCTGGCAGGGACCCAGATTTCAAGCTGTCAGCTCTGGGACCATCATGGACAGCACGGGTCATCTGGCGTCTGTCCTCATGAAGGAGTGTGCCGCGATTGATGGAATATTGGTTCCTGGAAGGGACGGAGCTAGTGTTGGAGTCACTGTAGTCAAGCTTCGCACGGTCCCTCCGAGAGTAGTGGATCCAGAGCCCATCAACAACTACTCCCCTCTCTTTGCGATTATACCGATCTTCGCCAGTCTTGCTGCATGCATTGCAAGTGGTGTCTACCTGGATTGGTTTTCGTTCGGCCTGATCCTCTGGGGCATGCTCAGCAATGGTATATCCTGCTTCGTCATCGGTATAGGCACCCTACGCTTCACCCACCATATCCCCGCGGATGGGTCCCCGCGTGGCGACGGTATCCTCGGCACTCGCAAAGAGTTTGTCCTTCTGCAAGGGCAAGAGGGCGCTGTCAACTCCGTCACTCTCGGCAGGTTTTCCCTCGAATTCCGCAGCGAGCTCAATGACGAATACATCGGATGTTGTTCCATCCTCCTTACGATCCAATTCATCGCCCAACTATTCCTCATTCCCCAGGCATCATTGTTCGGCCAAATCATGTTCATTTTGTCATTGGGAGTCTCGTGGATTTATAACTCATGCATCTCTGCACTCGACAAGGAGAAAATTCAAAGACGCATTCTGCTGGAAGACATACTCAAAAATCCCTCGATGACAAAGTATATCCTGACTACACGCACCGCGGCGGTCGTTTTCTCGCTGTGCGTTCTCGCACCCGAAGATCCGAGCAAGATACTTGAAGCATACCTCCCCAATGATACCAAGGTCTGGAGAAAGTGGAAGGAGACGCTGTTGGAACGACTCTGCAAAAAGGAGGCGCTTTACTTTGAGGACAAGGATTGGAATCTCCCGGGGTACGCCGATCAAGAGAGGAACTTGCTCCGCTCGCTCTACGGCGATGCACAGGCAGCGTATGATGGTTTCGTGTCGATGGACAGTATGGAGAAGTCGATGACTAAAAAAGCGTAACATCTTGGACGACGCTGCCCACAAGTTACTATTGACACTGAACGATACTACTCGTATCCATAGCAGCAGCTACATTGATCGCTCCCCATCTCTCCTTCATGACCACATTAGCCACGTATCCTTGACGACCACTAAGCAATCAGTAGATCTTGCATTAATTATGAGCTGCTGCGTACTCTTGTACAGAGAAACCGCGAAGGTTGCAGTGCTAACCCGGAAAATGAACTCTTTGCTCGGCAGTAGGGCTGAGGACGGGGCGATGCACAGTCCCGCACCGGCTTAGGTCAGCTTAGGTCAGCGGCGGCGACCGCGGCGCGACGAAAGCAGGGTGGTGGCGGTGCGTGGCTGTGAGCGGACCCCGGGGCCAGGAGCGAACCGGCTCGCGAGAGGGAGAGGAGCGCGAGCGCGGAAAAAAAAAAGAAGAGAGAGAGAGAGAGAGAGAAAAAGAGCCGTCGTCGTCGCACGCACGCCACGTTTAGAAAGAAAAACGAGGAGGGAGAGAGCCTACTCTCCAGCGCGAGGACAGCGCCCGAGCTTCCCAGTCCCAGTGTGCCGCCATGCGCCGGTGGTGCGTGCTGTAACGCCAAGGGCAGGCATGCCAGCCCCTCCCCTCGTTAGCCGGGACTGTAGCTCGGGGCTTTTTGGACTGTGGTTTTCCCGCCCGGATCCAGCTGAGCCCTGGCAGCGCGCGTGGCGCCTTTCCCTGCCAAAACCGAGAGGGTCCCTCGAGCCCACTCAGAAAACCACGGTCCCGCGCTTCGCGAGCTACAGTCCCGGCTAACGCGCGCGCGCGCGGGTGACCTTCCTTTTTCGGGTTGTTCTCACTTCACTGCTCCACAGCCACGAACCACCTCCTCATCCGAAACGTCGAGCTCCAGCGTCGCTTCCACCACCACCGTCGCTGTGCCCCTTCTCAACTTGAAGCTTGCCACGCGACTAGTCACCTGGACCCCTCGCCCCGTCGTCGTGCACTGTCACTCACCCACCACTGGCACACCAAGGCCGTCCAAGTCAACTCTCGAACCCTCTCTCGCGCGACGCAAATCGCTATCAACGTCGCCGTCGCACAGCCACGGGCATTCACGCGCTCAACGGTCACCGCGACATTGAGCTTTGACGGCCCCTGCATCTGTGCCCCGCCCGTGCTCTAACCGCCCGCTGTGCCGCCTGTCAAGACTGCTGCGTGGCGAAACCACCACAACGCACCCAGGAACTGCCCACATAACCCGTCTGATGGGAATCAGGGGCCTTTGGGAGGTACGCCCATGTTTTCGGGCATTGTTGTC
>JBBPSU010000072.1:0-26688 GCA_038093755.1 Tylopilus microsporus | reverse complement strand
CTCTTTTTCCTCTTCTTTGTCTTGTTCCTGTTCATATTCTTGTTCTTCTCCTTTTCCATCTCCCTCTCCCTCTCCCTCTCCCTCTCCCTCTCCCTCTCCCTCTCCCTCCTCTTCCTGTCCAGTGTCGTCATGCGCTGCTCCATCCTCGTCCTCGTCCTCGTCCTCGTCCTCGTCCTCGTCCCGTACGTCCAGAACCTTCTCGGTCACCAGTGGAACAAATTTTTTATGCCGCCGCGGAGAACGGGAGGTTCTCCTACCAGTGGGTAGAAGAGTCTTGGCATCGCAACCGCGGAAGAAAATACCGAGCCTGATGCCTTCTTCGTCTGCGTCCTCATCTATGGCTTCACCGTCTATGTCTTCACAGTGGGTGCGTTTACGATAAGCATTCTCCTCCAACTCCTTTGCCTAACGTAAGAAAACTCGTCAACAACCGGAATGGATAGAACATCTTACCGTGACCAATTGCTGCAATGCCTTGTGGATCCCACGACGCAACGCAGGAGACTTGGAGTCGGAGTTCCACGGCTCCGCCCAGGCCAGAGGGCACTTCTCGATGCTTTGGACGATCTTTTGGATTAACTGCTGGTCTCCTTCCCTCTCTCGCGAAGATACCCACAAAGGCAGCATTTCGGAAATAGGAAACGTTTTCTCAGTAGGAGAAGAGGTGACCTGATCCGCGAAGGAAAACGGAGCGTCAGGATTGGAGGTGGGTGGCAGTTGAAATCTGGCAAAGGCGGGAGCCAGCTTTTTCATGTGTGGCTGTAATTGAGCAGCCAGAGAAGATCGAAGAGCTGCTGCAGCGGGTGTGGATCCAAGGAGGTGTTCGCGATACTCAGCGATGATGTTAAATTCCAGCACCGCGGCTCCTGCGATGAGGTGAAAGTCTCGGCTGCGGGAATTGCTCATAATCCCAGTCCAGTTCCAAGCGGAGTGGAGGAGTAGACGGGTTCCTTGAATGCCGAGGTTGGCCTTGGTTTTGAGATGGACAGAGTCGCGTGGCTTGCAGGCCAGATACATCGCCTTCTCCAAAGACTCGCACTCCTTCTGAAGCTTCAGTACTTGCATGGCCTGTTGGGATGGTTGCTGGGCGGCTCGCGGTCTCAGCTTCTTGACTGCATCATCGGATTTGTCCGCTTCAACGTCATTGGCTTTGTCGGATCGCCTCGGTAAAACCTGAGCGAGTTCTTTTGCTGTCTGTACACGTTGGGTATGTGACGCGATGGCGGTGGGCATAGCCACCTCCAAAGCGAGACACTCTCCATAGTGCTCAAGTATGACATGTAAGAGCTACATAAAGTCGTTGAAGTTCAATTATTTATTTAGAAAACGGTCTTACCAGCTCATCCGCGGGACAATTCTTTGAGAGACGATCATGGCGTTTGACGGCATCAATCGCAGTCTGTGTGTATGGAGAGTTCGGTGACTTTGAGAATGAGACTTGATAGTCGACCAAAGGATCCAGCCAGCGAGAGACCTGTGGGTTGGCGGTTATCTGAGTTCAAGTCAGTGAACGGAAATGTTGACCCTACCTCTGCTAATGCGAGCGGAATACGTGCGAAATGTTTGGCTAACAATAACAATGGACTCCGCGTTAGAACGGGAAGGCCGAAGGTGTTGTTCGTAACGTCCAGCGATACCAGTTTGAATTTTGCAGGGATGGAATCAAAAAGTGGAAGGAGCGCCTGGGGAATTTGGTTTCGTGTGTCCGATTCGTGGATATGCTTCGATAGCGCAGAGGTGGCTTCATTCACGTATTGATGAAAAGCATCCAGGTAGTCGTCGTCCAAGGTGCATCCTATAGCATCTAAAGCCGACGTTTCCTGCTGCCACGTTTCATCTATAACGCCAAGCAACGGCTACAGTAATTAATTTCGACGAAGATGCAGTTGCTACGAAACAAACTCACCGGGAGAATCACTGGAAACAACTGTTGAAATTCGTCGACTTGTTTTGCTTTCTGTAACGTCGACATATTTTCTTTGATGGCAGAAGCAGCAACAATTCCTGGTCCTTCGACGAGCCGCGCCACGTCTTCCAATTTGAGTACACAATCGGTAAAGCACAGATCAAGCCTATCCGCCATGGATGTGACAGCAGCACACATAAGCTGTAAAACAAAGCCAATGTATTTAACGAGAGAAAATCTAAAAAGAAGTTTACTTGCCCCGCCATGAACACCGCAAAGCTCGTTATATAGCCATTTTACGTTCATCTCCGCCATTTCCAGGAAGTAAGAACTATGGTTGACTAACAATTCCGTGGCTTTGAAAGCAGGATCGGTGTTGACGACAGTGACCAGCGGATTTGCTTTCTTTGCCGACGCATTTCGAGCCCGCAGTTCCTTCAACCTTTCAGTTCGTTTGTCGCCGGTGAGCGTGGCAAGCAACTGGATTTCCATGATAACTCTTTCTTCGTCAGTCTCCATGTATACATGCCGGGTCTCGTTGCGACTGAGATACTGCGCCAATTCGATACCTCCGGAGCATAGGGTTGCTGAACGAATGATAAATTGTATAATGTAAAATGCACAGAAGAAGAACGCCTACTTTCATCGTATACCGCCACCAACCATTTCCCATTGTATTCGAGGACCCCTCCGACGCGTTGCAGTTCTTCGACGGAGCTGCGATTATACCAATCGATTTCTGCTTGAGATAAATCAACGTCCTGCAGTTTTCGTAGCCTTGCTCTTTCTTCGTCTAGGACTTCCTTTTGTTGTTTGAGATCTTTAAGGTAGACCTTCAAAGCCTCGAATCGATGACGGCCGCCAGCGCACTTGATGCTGGTAATAGAGTTTGGGTCCTTGAATTGGAGCAGGGGAAGCTGAGTGGGGTCGGTGGGCGCAGGATTATCAGCGAGAGTGGTTAAGACCACGTCGTCCTTCTTCACGACGAGGGGGATAACGGATTTTTCCTCGAACCGTTCGAGTCCATTTTGGTGAAAGGAGCCACAGAGACGTTGTACATGAACAGTCTTCAAGGGCCGGGAGTTCCAGGTACCGAAATTGAGTTTCTTTTCGCATTCAAGGAGATCGAGGACAGCGTATCCTAGGAGGGACTGGCGGACGCCTCGCCGCAGTCGCCAGGTGTTCTGCACTTGAGGGTCTAGCTGTTTCAAGATTGTGACTTCTCGAGCATCTAATTGAAAGCCTTTGGATTTCTGGAGCTTTGGCTGTTTCTTCAGCTGGGCAGTCGCAGTAGCCATGGAAGTCAATGAGTCGGGTATTGTGTAAAGTGAAGGATAGAAAAAAAGACTGCCTGTGTTTTGTGATGTTTTGCTGAATTTCCGGGCAAGTCGCAAAGATAATGCGTATGCGTTGAGCACATTTCCCACATTTCCAATGGAGACGCAGGTATTTGTGGTTATTTGGCGGTATAACGTGAGCCAAAAATCGCGGGAAAGTATAGCCCCTGTCTTACCGAACAAGAGGGCCGATGAAACCGACGGCAATTCTTCGGACTTTGCCTGCGCGTCGCACAGGTAGCGTTGCCTGCACCCCCACTCGCACCTTCTTGCCTGCCTCACCCTCACTCGTCTCGCCTCGCCCTCATCTTACCCCCCCCTCACCCTTTCCTCGCTCCACCCTGAAGGCCTGACCCTCATGTCGCGTGATGTGTATCGTCACGCGATGCGCTTGCGAGCGCGAATTCGAGTCGCCTCGCGCTCTACCCCGACTCGTCTCGAGACGCCCTCGCCCTTCCTCACCTCCCTCACCATCACTCACTTTGCCTGGCCTAGCCGTCACCCTTGCCCTTACGCCGTGGTCACCGCCTCACCTCACGCGTCCTAGCCCTCACCCTCACCCTTGTCCTTGCACCACCTCGCACCTGTACACGCTCGTGCGCGTGTGCGCTCGCCTCATCCTCTTCCTTGCGCCACTCGCATCTCACCCAGCCTATTCCCTCTCCCTTGCCCTGCCACACGGCCCAACCAGCACTGAGGACGACAAGCACGCATGCACATGCCACACGACCCGGCCAGCGACGAGGAAGACAGCGAGGAGGATGGTGTACGCTCCCACATGGCCCAGCTAGCAAGGATAAGGACGAGGATGACGCATGCGCACGCACACGGCCCAACCAGCGACGAGGACAACTGGGACTGCCCGTGCGAGTGCCACACAGCCCAGCCGCGACAACGACAACGCGCCCGCGCCTCGTGCCACGCTCCCTTCGCAACTAGGACGATGAGGACGACGACACGGAGGGCAAGCCACGCACCCCACGGAATGATGACAATGACGACGAGCAGGTGTGCCACATGGCATATGCAACAAGGAAGACATGATGTCGCCAACGGCTCAGCGCGATTGACAACACGACAACCACCTGTAGGTCAAAGTGGCTATAACATGACAAGAAGCTATCTAAGGTGCTAGGTAGAAGCTAATGGTAGCGGGATCATTCAACTGCCCTGAGGACATGCTGACAGGCAGCTGAGGCCATGAGAGATGATGCGGACACGACACAGCATTTAAATCATTGTCAGGATAGAGTACTGTGTTGTTTTTCCTGTCTGCAGCCATCTCTTGCAAATGACAAGCAAGTTTCAGCCAGTGCCAGCTGGCACTTCCTGAGTGAGGTGTGGAGGGATTTTTTGTGCTCTGTACTCACAGGATGCTGCACTTGCAGGAGTGCATTGTGCAGGAGTGCATTGCCATCCTAGCCATTTTAAACCTTTTTAGGGATGCTCCAAGTCAGAGTGTGGTCATTCATCATGTCATGTGTGACTTGGAGTCTTTGTGCCAGTCTTGCAGTAGGGAACAAATGCACACACAAGTTGAAGTTTCCCATTTGGCCAGGTAGATTGTCAAGAAGTGGACAAACAACACTGACAAGGCAGTGGCCATTTGGGATTCAACCTACACAACAAAGCACTTTGTGTGCTGCTTGTGATGTTATCTGTTTGTCACTCACTCATTATAGCTGTCTTCATCGTTCAGAAGATCTGCAAGGTCATGAATGAGTGTTATTTCAGCTTTATCTATGGGTGTTGCTTCTGTTCACTCACAACTGCAGATTCAATCATTGGATGGACCTGCAATGCACAAAGTAGCATGCAGTAAACAACCGTCCAGACTGAGTCTAAGGCAAGCCAACATTCATCTTCTATGACAATGGAGAGAGCAGGAGGGATGAGGTTGAAAATGGCATGGTTGCCATCAACATAATGACCATGAATGTACAGTAGTTAATCACTAGATAAGTTACATATCTTGAAATCAAGTGCACCAAGTTCCAGTACATCATTATGGATAAGGTCAGGCTGAGCTTGTGGAAGAATCTGAACTTTATCAAGTACCTTGATTATAAAGAATGAAGTTGGATGGTGAACTCACAATGACTGGGTTTTTGGCAAAGTGGTATCCAAGGTAGTACATTGCACAAAGGAAATGGGATCTCCTAAATGCAAATATGCTGAAATTGCCAGTGAGTTTCAAACTTTGTGCTGAAGAGAGCATAAACATCTCAGCATCCATAGCATCCTGTGCATCACAAAACAATCTTCATCCCATGAGTTGGAAGAGGGAGTTTCAATGGGTTTGTGTATTGTAGGGCAAACTCAAATCTAATGTGCCACAAATTCAGTACAACTGGTCTGCTCCCATAGCCTGATTTGACCATAGCTCAAGCAGGCATGGATCATAATTGTAATTTGGAGTGTGCTATTGGTGACTGGTGATATCTTGTCATTGTTTAGGCTGTCGTTGCTGTGTTCTCACATGCTTGTTATGGCTATTAGAAGAGCTTGTACCTATTGATCCCCAGATACAAGCTGATATATAGTATTGGACTAGTGGTTAGGTTGCATGATATCAATATTGATTATTGGGGCAACACACCTTGCCAACTGAACCTGGTGTTATGAGGTAAAGAGATGTGCATTATCAAACTGTAGTGTCTGTATTGTATTTCTGACCAAGGCCATGTAATCACTGATCAGAAGGCAGAGATCCAATGAAGTCAACTATTTCACAGGACATTTTGCATTTATTTCATCTATCTACAAACACTGTCTTTTACTGGGAGAGCCCAAAGATTCCACTGATTCTGCTCTTTTTCCCAATACTGGTGCAGTCATTTCACCACGCTGAGCAATCTTGCGGGCCATGTCAATGCCAACAATTGATGAAACAAAGCTAAAGGGTCCATGAGGTAGATCTGTGAGTTTCTCCAGAAGATTGTGATGGAACTGTTGGATCTCTGCATTTGTGAGCAAGAACCAGGAGGAGTTGAACTGGGCAGCTTTGAATATTCCAGCTCCCCTTGACTTGGCCAGACCCAATCTGACCAAGTTAAATGGCATAATTTGCTTGGAAGCTTCATAGACTATGAGTATGCAAATGCAAATGAATCAAATGGAACATACAGTGTTTAGTTGTCCAAGGGTTTCCCAAGGCACCTTTGTGGTCATGTATATATTTGCGCAAGGGAGATTCAGGTTCATAAATTCCAATAATGAACGTTGTCATCATTATGACAAATGGAAATGGATCTGAAAATCCTTTTCGGGTTTCGGATGTTGTTTGGATCCAAGGGAAATTGCGAACAAGGTGAGTGGAGTCAGTCGCAGGGGAGATGCTTGGACGGTTTGGATTGTGGAAGATGTCTGGTAGAAATTTGCTAAATATGACGGCCATGAGAAAGGCTGTTTGGTGCAAAGGGAGTGAGGCGTCGAAGTGGCTTTTAACCCAATCATAGGTGGCTTCAACATATGCGGCATCTTTCTCCTTTGAAAATTTCATCTTAGCCAAAGTGTAGTCCTGGGGTAAATTTTGCCGATTAAGGATGCGGTGTAGGTCACTTAAGGAAAGAGGTAAAAACGACCATTGAGCTCTTGCATCAGATTTGATGGAGCGTTGTGTTGCGATCTCCAAAGCCTGCGACTCGAGGTCTATCTCAATACATCTGCTAACGGGCACCTTTGCACCGAGATTGACCCATGCTTTGTGAGTTACTGTAGTCTCTGGCCGGCCAGCCATTGGCAAGTGATTGGGTGACCATGGAATGTTGCAAATGTTAAGGAATGTAGCAGCTTTTGCAATAAGCCGTTGCATAGAGTGCGCTGTCTGTGGATCTGCAACCGGGTTTCCTAGCAGTCTCTCCGACTCCCGGATCGCAACCTTGAAAACCGAACTGGCTCGACCTGATCTCCAGAAGGGAGGATGGACTCGTGTTTCTAAGCGCTGTGATGACTTTATCGCCTGCTCTGCTAGCCATAGGACAGACTTCTGCCCCAAATTAGACTCTGGTAGGCCCTCCGACAATCGCTGTGAATCCGGTTGGATACACCGGACTAGGTCTTTGAACGCGTCCATGTAAGCGAGCGGGTATTGCTGCTTCTTCCACCGATCGAGTGCCGCTTGCCGATGATTGGCCTGTGTTCGCAGTGCGAAGTCGTGACTCTCGATACCTCGCGATATATCATCACCAACACCTCGTTTCACCAACTCTATGACGTCCGATGTGTATATATTCCATACTTGAGTGAACAAGTAAATGATGTTCCGCGCTGGAAATGGATATCCTCGTTGAAAGTCGTCCGGTATATGTATTCCTGAGTGTTGAATCAAGAATCCTGATATGTAATTCTAAAACGCGATGTTCAGTTATTGATGCGCAGATGCGCAAGATACGGATTTGCGCATGGTTACAAATAAATACCTTGTAATGTTCTTCGCCGTAATTCAGTTGCTGAGATTTCTTGCTAGCAACAATTGGTTCTCCTGAATGGCAAGGCCAGTCTTTTAGGCGAATGTTCAGAAGAGATGGGTCAATTGGGTTCAGGACAATGAGGCTGGAGATACAAGGGAGGCCATCCTCAACCAATGACAACGATAACCAAAGGGGGTCCATAAGACCTCTTGTCAGAACTTTTGAGTTGCCAGTATGCAAGTAGTTGAGTCCGCGTTCCAGGCTTGCCGTGACCTCGATCCAGTAATATGAGACCGGCTCTCCCCGGGTTGCAGGGCCCTTCCAGTTCGCCCAAATTCTCCGCAACAGAGAGCATAGACCATAACTGGTCCATTCAAAGAGAGATGGGAGGATCTACAGAGTTCATTTCTATAAGAATAGCCAATTGCCCCTTTAAAAGCGACATACATTTGGTTTCAGGATCACCAGTTGTCTTTTTAACTGATCAAATACGTGACCATGCGACCACATATCCGCTAGAGGAGACAACATGTTCTGAAATATCGACCTAGGTAGAGCGTTAAAAGAAATATTATAACAAGATGTGGTAACTGATATATTTCACCTTCCATTTCGTTCCGCCAGAGGAATTCGTCTCACAGATACCCGATAGACATTTTCGACCCGGGTTGAAGTATCAATATCGACTCCAGATATCTTCTCGTGGTATCGATCAAAGGGGAGCCAGTCAAGGCAGTCGTTGAGAAGGCGATTTGCTGTATTGGCATTGGTGCTTGCCGATTTCTGAGTGCCTGATAATGCAGCGGTGATTTGACCCAATTGAACATCGTGGAATCTTGCAGCCGTACGAACGCGGTGTGACAACATATTATACCCTTGGCATGCCACACCTTCGATCAATGGATGGTAACCCATAACCAATTCAGCCTCAATCTCATCCTCATCCTCTCCATGGTAAAACCTTTGCAGGTTACGATTCAGAGCCTTGAGTTGAGAGTAGAAGGGTGTCATCAACCCATGGGCCTGGAAATGGCCAACCGTCTTCAGTCCCCCCATTGGGTACAAATAGTACCGGACACTGGGCTCATCCAAGTCGTTTGGATGTCCGCCATCATCCCCGCGCTGGAAGAGTTCATTCACCGTGCGAAGATTGAATAACATCGCATTAATCGATCTATCTTCCGGGACGTCCATTTGACGTCGTGGAATGCGAATCCCGTCCTTGTCGAAGATATCGATTTCTAATCCGTCTTCATCCTCTAACGGATACGCTCCGATATTTACTCGTTCGCGCTCTTCTGGATCATGCGAATCGAATATATCATCTCCGTGGCGCTCGATGATGGTATCCACGTCGATTGGTTCCCATCCGTCAACCTCTATGGATCTATAGTCGCAATAAATTCAATGTATCAATCGAAATTCACCTTTCTCTCTCACCTGATCTTTGTGGCAATGGCAAATGTCATCGATCTAATGTGATCGTATCTATGAATCGCGTGCCATTGCTCCGCTTCTCTCTGCCTTGCCCGCAAATTTGTATTGAATATCGGCTGATTTTGTCCGTATCGCACGGCAATCGCTATGGGAATGTGATCCTTGAGGAACGGGTCGTCTTGCCATCCTTCGACTCCACTCGTTGTTACCTTCTCGACCCATCTGTCCCAATTGCGGATGATGTTTTTGTGTAGATGCTTAACATCGTCTTTCTTCATATCATGTATCCGTTTATCTGCTCCTGTTAAGCCACTAATATATGTTAGATTATCTCCACATATTTCAACAGCGCAAATGCGACCATGTCGCATTTGCGTGTATGGACAGAATATGTGCTCACGTGATGTTTGTAACGGTGCGTATAGTGTCTATAGAGAGCGGTGATGGAACGTTCTCGCGAAGGTAGATGTCTTGGAACGTTTGAGCTTTCAGAAAATAGGCAAGGAAGATTACGATCTTGAAGTAATCCGCTTCGTTCAGTGTGGTGTTTGTGATCCTTTTTCGTGACAACCTCCTGCGATCCCTGAGTATTTCTTCATTTTCCTCAATCCCATCTTCATTTTCAAATTCTCGGGGCGCCATTCCGATCCAGATCTCCTCCTGAAGGTACGTCCCTATATAGAGCATCCTCGAGGTCGGGTCAAATTCCAAGTCCGCGTACCGTGCCTGCCATTGCTTTCCGCGACGATGGAGATCAAGCTTGAATGAATACGTGAGATCCACAGCGGTCGTTGGGAGGAGTACGTCGAGCCCTCTTCGAGCTGGAACCAGCAGAAAGTAATCCAGAAAATGTTCGCGTGCACCCCACGCGAGTCTGGGATCCCGTCTTTGGAAGAGGAAATCCTCGTCTATCACGACGGTTCTACGCCCCCGAAGTCGCTGTATTGCTGTGTTGGACTTTCCTCCATCGTATTCTTTCTTCAGCGTCGAGAGTTTCACTTTTTCCGCACCCTTGTCGTGGAAAGATTGAATATACGCGGGCACGTCCATTCTATCCAGAGCGATTGCCTGCTCAACCTCTTCTTGCGTAATACCGTCTTCACTTTCTAGGCTAATTGGTATATCTCCAACCGTGAAACGATACTCGTTCCTGTTGGAAGTATAAGCTTGATTTTGGAAGCTAATGACTCTTACTCCATGGCTGTTTTGAGTACCCTCTCGGTTTACCAACGCACAGGTTGCGGTGAGGAGGACAGTTTTCTTGATTTCGTAATTTTTGCAGTCTTGCGATGTTGCGATATTCTGAAACAGTCCTGAGTCACCGTCGAAATTCGGTTATGTCCGAACCTCCGCTCGTGCCATTGAAGCTGCGCCACAACTTGAACTGCCACGTCCATGTCCGCACTCGTTGTCCCTTATCCTCGCTATTACCATTATATACTCACATTCCCAATAAATGCATGGCCGTTGGAGGTTGTATAATTCGTCATACATACACCCTACTGTCATTGTCATCACCGCCGCTGCCACGACATCGCTGTGGCTTGTCATACTTGCATGTCGCGCATTGTATAACTCGTCATAGTTGTTGAATGCATGTCCGTCGTTTCGTCCTGACCACTTCATCCGCAAGCGCAGCAACGGGACAAGCCCAAGTAGTTATATTCATGTTGTCGAGGTATATATCGACTGGTGAAAGAGTGACCCCATTGCGCGATGCTAGACATCGGATGTAGTGAAATGAAGAAGATCCAACCCACGTAGCATTCTCTGACTACCCCCACCGGGCTACCCTTCTCATTTGTCGTCCACTGGCATGTGCAGCAACAACTGCGGAGCGATGATACGCCCTCGATCGGGAGCGTCTGTCTAACGGTGCACCTAACCTTTTCGTTGTGATTCTGACTGTCTATCAGCATCAGGCAAGCTCAGAGAATGTGATTTTGCTTGGATGCTTTCTTTCAAATAAAGGACTAGCCATTCATTCAATGTATCAGTACATGCACATCGAATTCATCTTGTGGGACAACCGAACGAGTTTGTGTCTCTTGTCCGGTAACGGGCCCTCGACGATTTCGACCTTGTCGCCAGATTCTTGCTTTCTCTCATGTCCAGCGCCAGATCTCATCGCATTCCCTTCCTCCATCGTATCACTCACTGTCGCCATCGACATCCTGTTTACAGAACTCGGATTCTGCCGCAGCGAGGCCACGGTCCCAGACCCCCTCGACCTGATCGATGATGCGGGCAAACTCTTCTTGCCCTTGATCCACCTACCAAACCAGCGCGATGCTGCGCTGGAAAGACGGATACCGCACCCACCTCGTCCTGTGCTTCAGCTTTGCTCACCGACGATGCGCCACCATCCACCTTCCAGCCTCATCTCGCGCCAATCCCATCTATAGATGCTCTCTGCGGACATCCCATCTTCAAATGACCGTATGTCACCCTCGAGATGTATCTTGTTGTCGTCGGGGTCGTCACACCGGACAGTGTCGCAGATCAAGTTGTATCGCCCATGGCTGTTTCCGGAGCGAGTGCCTGATGAGGGTCAGCACTTGCTCTGCCAACTTTACCATACTAACTCACACGAGCGAAGGAAGACATATCCGCTGCCACGAGAGACCTAACAGCGTCGCCCAGATGACGGCCTGCATCCATCTCGACAAGATGAGCCAGAAGTGAACCGACTTGCATTCCTCGATTTCTCCAAACGATGTGAGCAGAATACACGGCATTTGCGATGCTACTCGTCACATTCATCGAGGTCCAGACAGTGGCAAAACAATGAAATACTTCACCAACAGCTGTGACGACGCCTGCATGTGAGGTCCGAGACAGTGTACGGAGAGGCCCAGCTGAAGACATGAAGACTCAGTATGTTTCATGATTGACTTCTGGATAGATTTACCTCGAGAAGCGAACCATAGCAAGACATACAAATTAGCAACTCCACTACCATGCTGTAGGTTTGAAGGACGACAGCCTCATCAAACCTGTCAGATCTGCAAGGGTCAAATAGGGCGGGAGAAACGGTTGGGTCAACAATGACTTACGAGCTGGTAAGTTTCTTGTAGTTTGGGAGATGCCATTCCCTGAAGACCTCGGCCTGTTCAAAACGTGACACATGGATAGTTGTGTGGCAATCATCATGCAAAGCTGACAAAGAGGTCCGAGAGCACTCCTTTGAATGACTGTTTAATATTTAATCCCAGACGAGGAGTACTTGGAAGCGCAATTTTGGCAAGTTGCTTCCGAGTCTTGAGGTAGCCCGTAACGACATTGTTCCACTCGATGCCATATTGCGTAGGGTTGTAGTTTGGCTTGTTCCTCAGACCCACCTGCAACAAGAGATGAGCTTACATAAATGGCCGAGTCGTCTACCAACATACCGTCTTGTTTGCACCAGGAACACGTTAAAACCATACAGCATGGGCGATCGCTACGTTGTTGGCATGCAACAAGTCGAGAAGATCATGCGCTTTCGCCCTGTGTGGTACGCTCTTACCAAACTTGTGCAATGGGACATCGTCGTCCGCCAAGTCTGCAAACCAGGCCTGATGTTTTGCATCATTCAGAGTAACACGAGACGGCATCTTAAAGATCCAAGGCCTAGTTACGTCGTGAGAAGCGCTACGTCCAACTTGAGAGCTAGGAACTCACAGAACGGCAGGAGCATTCTCACTATGACGAGCAAATATCTCAGTCGTGATGCTTTCCAAGTGCGCAAGTGCATCATGATCAAAGACATGGGCTTGGTCTGCATTTGACTTGGGATACAGAACCACTGGAACACCGGAAGCCTCTGACTAATAAGCAGTGAGAAAGGAGTCGGTACAGGTGTTCTTGTGGTATACTTGAACATATGGGCTGGGTATAAACCCGCTCTTGACATTCGCTTCGCACAAATCATCTTCATCCTGCCCAGCAGGATACGGAGGGTGAAGCCCATGGAAACCTACAGTACACGTTGATTAGATCGCATAAGCCTCGATGTTCCATGACTTGCCACCGTCAGCTGATTGGTGATATGAAGGGACCCATGGAGGTGGATGCGACTCGTATATGGGAAGTGGGCTTTCGTATTTCGTGTTATTCTTCGTCATGAAAAAGTAGCCCGATGGATGACCGAGGTGTTGTACTCGTAGTAACTTGGCTGGTTGCCATGGTCACGGTGTATTTGTCACATCAATTGAACGTCCTACCAAGAAACCACGACGAGTCGGAGTCGGTGACCTACTCCTACCGTGTGGCCTCTTGGCCACCGGCATCCTTCCACATGCTCTCAAGGAACGCCGGTTGGGTGTAGATTATGGTCTCGCACCCGAGTATCTGCGAAACCTCGGTGGCGTCAACATCAAGCCATCCGAACGTTAACAGTGGAATAAATATCCATTCCCTCTTTTTTTTTTTTTCCACCGGAATCGGGCCACCGTCGATTTCTATCTTAAATATCATGTTCCCGAAGGAAGCAAAAGGGTTTTCCTTCGAAACTGTCCCGCTCGGGCTGGGATCTGGCCGAAGAGAAAGATCGTCTACTGACCGGTAAGTCGCAGACAGTCCCCTCGCATCACTGACTCACCTCATTGCTAGGCTTTTCTGGGACAAAAGATGGTTAATACCTTCTACCCCTCCACATTACTCAACGCCTGGTGACGTGCAGAACATTAGTACTGTTCAAGTGGAGGTAAACCCACTTTTTGCGCTCGGAAGCGGGGCTGACGTAGGTATGTACAGCCAAGACCTGGCGGACGAATCAAGGTTTCCTGTTCCGTCTTGCTACCTGCGTGGATTTGCTGCGGTCGTATAGACAGTACTAGCGATGGAAGGGATTGAAACGTCAACCAGCACGGGACATTGCTGCATTACCCTCTCTCGTTTTACTACATAATTTCGTATCTATTCCACTGCCATAATCCAATGCTATCCATCGAGATAAAGTCTCGGACACAACCATGTCGCGCATCTCCACCCTCACCACGTTCGCCCCCCTGCTGGACCACATACGCCACGGCCGCAGTCGCCCACCCCGCTCCTGCACGCTCATCTTCCGCCTCTCGTACGCTCTATTCACGTCCTCCAACATTAACTTCTTCAATGGCCCGACCAAGAGCGGGTACACCTCCGTCACCCACTCCAGATTGCGCATCAGCACACGTCGACTGCATAGGGGCAAATATGATGAAAGCCACAGGGATATCAGAGCAAAGACGCACCATCCCCGGGCCAGCACAGTTGACAAACCGAAGTTGGTCAGCGACGTATGCATGTCATGGATGCGATCTCCTACACGAAACTGGTGTCGATGACAGCCGCCTGGTCATCCTTCAAGTTGGGATGGCCGCTTTCCAAGGACCAGTGGACACCCTGTCGGAAAAGTCATCCGGTCGTAGTGAAACAGCCTTGCGCAGTCGCTGTGAGACCCGATGCGTTTGGCTTGGAGAGCCCGATCGTCACTTCGTCCCCGAGTTGCTTGTATACTCGAGAATGGTACACCGCGGCCGAAGCGAGCGCCTCTATCGTGAAGTACGACGAAGGCACGAACGTCTATCGCCGTGTGCAATGACATGGACAAGCGTGGACACGCGATAGACGGACGAGGATAGATCAGGGAACGGAATCAATGCCCCTCAGTGATGTCTACCAACAATGATATCAAGTACGACGGGCTGCCTCTCGGTGCGCTCCCGCGAGTTGACGCCAGCAATGACAGGCAAGGTGAGTTGGAGGACGAACCGCTACTGGCATGGCCTCGTTGTTGACCCTTGATCACAGTTGCGTGCCGCCTCGAGCGCGAGGCGAGGCGACGGTCACTTACCGACCTCTGGGTATGCACGAAAGAGCATCTTGAAGACCCAGCTGACGAGGGCTTCAAGCGAAGCACAGCGCATGTTTGGGACTCGGAGTGTCTCGATGAGGGAAGCCTACACGACGGTGTAATTGGTCGAGCCCTCGCAACCCAAACTAGATCGTTGCGAGAACGTATTTTCAGAAAGATGAAAGCATCCCTGGAGCAAGCCATCATCATCATTTTCGCTGCAGGTCTGGGAGTCGATCCCAGGCTCGGAGTTGGGTAGTGTGTTCGAGCCCATCAGGAGTAAAAGGCTGTTCATCCTCGCGCGCAAAAGTCTGACGCAGTACGGCGTGAAAATGGAATATGGTGTAGGTCCCCTGCGACATACATCGAAGGCCACACGTGTCCAAAAGTACTTGACCGAGGTTACGCACGACAACTTTACCCTCGTACTTTCCAGTAGTGAGATAACTGGAATGCGAGGAGAGCGCGACTGAGCAAACTTCATCGATATCCTCAATGGGAGGCCTACTCAGACTATCAGAGAGGATCGATGCGTCGAGGAGATGGCACGCGCCACGAACGTAGTGATCAACTTTCTGTTACCTGCTAGGTCGATGGACTCGGCGATGGGGCCATTGAGCACCGGCGACTCAGGAACTTGAACCCGTGTGGCATGTCGAACAACTTGACTGCGTTCCCGACAGACGTGGCAAAGATCACGATGTACACAAGTTAGTAACTAAATGGGTGCGAATTAGCATGAGCGCCTAGCTTTGCAAACAAGAACGGACTTGAGGCAATCCTGCTACCTATCACAGAGTCCCCTCCCTCTCCTTGACGTCTTGAAACTCGCGAGTCCACACCATTGGCGAGGATGACATCAACAGAACCCGGTGTGTGGTATTCCTCAGAAGCGGTCGACAGTGCTGACAATTCAACTACTAGATCATGTCGCGAAAGTGGTTCTTGAAACCGACCCAAGCACTGTATGGGCAATTGCGTTTCACCCGGATGGAAAGCATCTTTTCAGCGCGATGGATACTGTGATTCAACGATGGCGAGTGGCAGATGGTTGGGAGGTAGAGAAGCACACGAACGTGAACGTGAACGCCATCTCCGTGTCGAGGGATCAAAAATAGGTAGTCTGGTAGTCTATGGAGCGACGAAGGGAGCATTTGTGATGGATGCAGGGCTCCAGGAAAAAGTTGTCGAAGTGGCGAGTGGAGTGGCAAATCCACGAGAATGACTCCGACTCGTATTTCAGCTCTATTGTAATCTCTCCAAACGACAGATTCATTGCTTCCTCCGCTGGTCATTTCATCTCACTGTGGGACACATCGAATCACACTCAACTGGGCATGGTGAAGAGTACCCACAAGATGTACTCTATTGCCTTGTCACCGGACGAAGTCACCTCGCAGGTGGATGTGAAAACTCAGGGACAGTTAAAATCTGGGATCTCAGCAATATCCTTCCGGAGTCCTATCTTTCCATCCGAAATGCGGTAAGCACCACATCCCTGGTGTCGGCGTGTCGAAGACTTCATTAATCCATCTTTTCCGTACGCGTGCAAAACTCTCGTTCGACTGGAACCAGGGCGTGAGTGTTAATGTTTCTAGTCGTCGATAATATCAAAATATCTATCGTCGTCAGGACCAAAATGCGAACTTGCAAGGACGGCGGGATCAACCGGACTCTCAACACAACGAATAGTCACCAAATCTCAGTGAACAGCTAAGCCCTCCACAGGTATTCAGATAAATTTCACATTAAACAACGACTTGCTGATCTGTACATAGCAAGCCGGCCACTCGCATTCTGGCCCTCTGGAACTGGGGGCCGTCAGTCGAAAAGATGATGATCTGCTTTGGGTATGTATCGCAATTACTGCTCCTCGAGGAGGGCACTGACGGTGGTAACAGACCGAGTTACCATCGACCACATCCACCCCTTTATTTAACTTCGATGAAGTAGGTGGTATGAGAGTTTATTATCCTCGTATTAACATCGTACGATAGCTTCCTTCTCCAACCTCGCACGAGAACCCTCACGAGTGCAGTGCGTTACCGCCAGATTCAGCCCATGCTAAAGCGCACCCTCCACCAGCAGTTTCGTCGGTCGAGATGCCTAAATCGACTCCATACGAAGCCGAGGCATCTGAAATAAATCAGCGTCGAACCTTCAGAGGCCGACTCCGAACAATGATGCGGAAAGGCAGTCATCAAACACCTCAACGGCCATCCTCCTTGACCAGCCCAGCGCCCCAGATCTCCACATACTCCCCCGCGGAGAAGCTGAAAGTGTGTACATTTCTTATCGCCAAGAAACAGCTGTTTGACACATGACGCAGCGGACGGTTGTAAGGACCCGGGCCACTCCTGCACGGCAGGTTCGTTCACGTATCCATTCATCATCGAACATCGTTTACTGATTCCATTTTGCAGAAAAAGGCTCAGAAAACTACTGCGTCAAGTTCCAAACCTACTGCATCTGGTTCTAAATCTCCTACGTCCAGTGAACCGCTAAAGGAAGCAAGTCCCACCGATGTTTCCGGCGAGAAGCAGCTTGAGACGTCAGGCGCGCAAACGAACACTGAGACTCCCTCGAGCCAAACGCCCAAGGTCATTCCACATATCCAGTCAGCAGCTAGTCCCGCAAACATTATCAGCGAAACGAGGCACGAGCCTGCAGATGCACAGAACATTAGTACTGTTCAAGTGGAGGTAGGACCTACTTTGCGCACTCGGAAGCGGGGCTGACATAGGTATGTGCAGCCAGGACCTAGGGGGCGGATCAGGGTTTCTTGCTTGCTGTCTTTGGCAGCGTCTTTCGCGAGCCGAGCTACAGGATCGTACTCATCAAAAAAGTCTCACGGAATGAGATGGACTATTTGAGGCCCGGGGTTGTCGAATTGCATGATCAACTTGAAGGGATGCATTATCTGTGGAGTCCTTCAATATAAGTTAGGGGGCCATGTGAGGAAATTCTAAATTTTAGGTGTCCTCATCCCTCCTTGAACGAAGTCAAGCAAATACAGCTTCTCCATGGGGTTCATAGATCCTTGGGGTCTCAAGATCTCAGACCCCATTGTGGATTCAAACCTGCCGGCGGAGTTACCGCACACCTTGTACACACCCGGGCCCATCACTACTAGTAGCTATGCCTGCACTAGCATCCAAGGAAACTGCTACTAGTCCAGACCCCGCTCTCATCCAACTTGAAAAACAAGCTGTTTTCGGTGACATGCCTACAAACCAGGATGGCCAGCTTTCTGAACCCGAATTGTGGTGGTCCCATCATTACGATTGGTTGAAGCATAGTGGATACCAACTTCGACATTGTTATGCCCTGGAGTGGACGCCTTCTTGGAAAGGAACGAAGAAAAGTTGGGTTTTATGTGAGGATGGTTGTGTAGCTCCGGTGAGTGCCGCACATGTTAGACTCATTCTCGCGTCGCTCATCTCAAGGAAACTAAGTATGCTACAAGGATTCTGGATGGTATGCGTGTCTTAGATGGCAAATATGTTATGCTCAAGCTAATCGACAAGACCTACCACCCTTACGAGATTGATATTGCGCAATACCTCTCTTCTCAACCGCTAGCTTCGAATGCCAACCACTGCGTTCCGGTCTATGAAGTTCTCCCTGTTCTTGATGAGCAGGACAAGGTGATAATTGAACTACATTCCAGCTGCTTCCTGGGGAAGAGCTTCCTGGTGTACTTCGTTACTCACCGCGCACTGTCTCTACATCCCACTATTGCCTCCAGCCTCGGGGGTTCATTTTGGACTCCTTGGAGCATCCCGAGCACTACCATAGATCCATGCAAACTGCGGCTTACCTGGCGGTTGGTAGTCTCGTCCTGTGTTATTAGGTGCAAACATTGCTCAGCTATACACAAGTAGATCCTCCCTCACAGCACGTCGTCGGATAAGATCTTGGAAGACTTCAAAGAAACACTCCAAGAAAAAATCGTTGTGTCAAAATTACTTCTTCGCATCCAACAAGCTTACGAAGAGCAGGAGATGTATCTCCATCACAACGTTCCCGAGGGAGACATCATGGTTGAGCAGTTGGTCTCCAGCCAAAGTCCATTCAAGGATACTGCATCTATTAGTGCGCAGTACTTTCACGCAATATTCGAGCGTACTTTAAGATCGTTTTCTATCCAACATGATTGTCGTGTAGGATAATTTTTGTCAATGATCATTGGGGTCCCGCTAATGGCAACTTCAGGTTTGAATTCTTCGTAGTTTGATCATCCTATCGCCGAGTTTACTTTCCTTGATTGTTAGAGCCCCTCTATTTATTCACCGTGATGTACGATGTAGCATGTTTGGAACTTGTACTAGTAGCCCGAAGAGTTGTCTTCGAGCCAATATACCATTACATTTTTATTTGTTTACCATTTACTAGTTTCGAAAGTGTTGCATTTCAATATTACCTTGTTTACAAGGGCGAATAATCCCTGACTCCCCGATGACGGTTCCCATCATGTCCCATATACAGAAGAACTTCTAGGCAAAGGTACCTGCCTTGTATTTTCACAGGTGTATTGGTCTACACTGGGCAATCGATACCGTCGCATGCACGGTCTTTGGCGAGAACTGCCTCGCAAGTGCGAGGGTCGTCGGGGAGTTCAAAGAAGCTGTAACCGGTCTGATCCACCACGAGTGGGAACGACAGCAGAAGAAGTATGTGCGGGCAAGGAGGACGACTTCCCGCAAAAAGCTTATGGCCCAAACAAAGTTCGTTGGTAAGTTGGTCTGTTATATACCAGCCAGTTGGAATCGACTCTGACCATGCCATAGCCATTGAGGAAAAAGGAAGAGCCGACTATCCTAGAAATTCGAGTTGCAATCAAGGCTCTGGATACCTACAGAAATGCGACATACTGGTTCCCAAAGGAAGAAGATGCAGAGGGTGCGTGCGCGAGATGATGGGGGGACTTGGGGCTATTCTCCAGACAGCGATCAAGACGACGAGGAAACTACCGGCTAGCGGCAGCATGCTTTCTGAAGAGGCTGGGACGGACCTGTGCAGCAGCCTGAGTGAGTTCAGCAGATGGATGTTCTCTCTCCTAAGCTAACCGCATTCGGCAGAACTTCGCGGAAAGCACCGGACGGCACATGTGAAACACATTGCAGCTGCAGCAACCGGTGACGTCAAGGAGATGTGAGCCACTTACGTGCAATTATTTGGCCTCCAACCTGCTAAGCGATCCGATGTGGCGCCGCATCCTGTGCGGCTTACTGAATGGAGTATGTCCTTTGCTTGAGCTTAAAGAGTGGCCCTAGCCAAGATTCGGGAATGGAAGAGCGGTAAGGAAGAGTTACCGCGAGAACAGTCCCGAATCTTCCTTTCTCACTTATTCTTATTCTTCATGGTTGACCTCCCGTTCTTGCTCCCGTTCTCGTTCTTCGTCCATGTCCGTATTGCACACTGACAAAACCCCAAGCTTCATGCAATGCTCGCAGATATCTGGGTGAGCCGCCAAGGCCGAGTCCGATGACGTGTAAAGACCATACTAGTAGAGATCCTCCAATCTGAAGCCACGTGTCCGACGGGTCAAGCGCGATAACATATGGTCCACTCTTTGTCGTGCCCACTGAGCCGCCCGGTACTGGATATCGTCGCATGTCTCATGGATCGCCCATTGCAAGATGTCCATAGTGTCAACGACATCCTGAGAGCATTTGCGAGTGACAGAGCAGATGCGTCGATTTGAGAGCGGCAAAGAACATGAGAGAGTGACTGGGGCCCAGTTTCTTCGTCCGCATACACCTTGTGATCAATGAAGAGTCAGAGTTACGTATTAGGAACCCATAAAAACTTGCATACGTTGAGCTAGACGGTCTTTGGTAGCCTTGGGGCCAAGCGTGACCGCTGCAACAGAATCTGGTTGGGAATTTGATGTCAGTACCACGTGTACGCACGTCATCGAGATACACAACACGTTGGTCCAATTGCTGCGCGAATGGCGACGAAACGAAGGGCTGCGTGGTCCAGTTCGCGAGCAAGTGCTGTCCTCGTTAAAATAGATGGCCACAGATGCATTTGAATTGATGGATATCCGCGCCTCCGCAAGTTGACGATTTTCAAGCTCCAACATCTGTGCACCGACGTTCAATAAGACATGGATCTCGGGCTGCTGGGTGGCCAGGATTCCAAGGAATTCGCGAGTCGTACGGCACTCGCCGTTCTCGTGAGCCATGCACATGTAGGACTGATTCTCGGGTTGTAGAAGGTACGACAGAAACATGGCATTGGTCCCTCGTCACCAGGCGTTGAGTAATGTGGAGGGGTAGAAGGTATTAACCATCTTTTGTCCCAGAAAAGCCTAGCAATGAGGTGAGTCAGTGATGCGAGGGGACTGTCTGCGACTTACCGGTCAGTAGACGATCTTTCTCTTCGGCCAGATCCCAGCCCGAGCGGGACAGTTTCGAAGGAAAACCCTTTTGCTTCCTTCGGGAACATGATATTTAAGATAGAAATCGACGGTGGCCCGATTCCGGTGGAAAAGAGGGAATGGATATTTATTCCACTGTTAACGTTCGGATGGCTTGATGTTGACGCCACCGAGGTTTCGCAGATACTCGGGTGCGAGACCATAATCTACACCCAACCGGTGTTCCTTGAGAACATGTGGAAGGATGCCACACGGTAGGAGTAGGTCACCCCACACAAGAGTTTGCTGAGCATACTCCTTCACGAGGTGGACGTGGACAGCAGAAACAGGCTTCTCGTGCGATATGGAGCTGCGGGTGGCATGCCTCTAAGCCGAGCGGAACTGCCTAAGTTCGGAAGGCGGTCGATAATATATTGTACTATGCGCGAAACCAACTCTTGACCAGCGTCAGCGTGCAAGGTCTGAAAATGGGGGAGGAACCGGGTGCGCCACTCTCGTGCTCCGCTCCAAGTAGGAAACGCTGATGAAGAGGATGCACATGCTTGCTTACGAGGCTGAGAACTTCAAGTTCCGTGGTGGTCCAACGATCGGGAAAGCCTTCCATGTGTCGCTGAGGGCCGATCGATACTGAACGTGGATCTCGTCGCTCTCGTCCAAAATATCGCGTGAATGGTCGGAGTGGAGCCACCGCTGCCAGTGGATCTTCGCCAATGGCTCTGCTAGACTTGCTCCCCCTTCTTGTAACAGCTGCTATGATGCATACCGCCGGCCGCAGACCTCCTGTGGCCCCTCCCATATTGTGATAGGTGGGTCCTGTGGGACGAGGAGGCGCAGTAGCTGGTAACGGCAGTTGAGTGGCGTCAGTAGTTGGAGCGGTGGCACCAAGTGCAGGAGGCGGAGTGCGTCGAGTTGGCGGGGCTGCCATGTCCTCCGGTGCTTGGACTTGATTGATAATAATGGCATGTTGCTAGGTAATGAGCAGTGTTGAACGTCGAGGAAAGAGGGCTCGATAGGTGCTACTCACGGCCTCGAGAGCAATCTGTAGGCAGGTGAAAAATGCTGGAGCGACAAGAGACATGGACGGTCGACCGTTCGCCGAAATTGCGAAGGTGATATGCCCAGCAAATGTCACAGCATCAACTATAGCTTGAGTCAGAAAGGTCCATAGCGACAAACGTGTGAGCGCCGAGGGGCTGTGAGCTCTATCCATTTGCTGGGACAATAAAACCAGCATTATAAAATAAACGAAGGCCGAGACACCAGCATCTGATATGAAAAGTAAATTGCCACTTGACGAAGCAAGAAAGGAACAACACTCACACTTGGTGACTTTGCAGAAGAATGACTGGGACCTATACAACAATAGTCGTGAGGAACCCGTAGACGAGAGTGTATCGTATTCATACCTCAAACCAACCGCATCATGCAGGCGACAAAGTACGCCGCACTCTCCGCTCACAAGCATACCATTCAGACGCAGCGGAGGCCTTGTCGTTGTCCACTTTCCGGTCGGTTTTTGAAGCTCATCTTCAAGGTCCTGCATGGAGGATGCGGTAATGGGAGAAGGCTCGATCTGGGCACAAACCACAAATCCACAGGCCGTCTCGGGCTAGCCACCTGAGCACCTGAGAGAGCCATGAAGATTTGGAGACCATAAGAAAACGATACATGCACACCTTGGGATGATTCTTGGTCGACGACACCCGCGTCTATCATGTCTTTTACTCCGTTGATCCGAGAAAGCAGCTCTGGTTGAATGACGCGGGCTGTATCGTTTTGAACGTTTTCCGGGACAATCACAGGGATGTATCAAATATCGATGTTCCGTCTATCCAGAGATGATAAGTGGAGTTCCAAACGACAAAGAAGATACCTCACCCCTTTGGTTCGGCAAAACCGTAAATAGACCCGTTTGCAAGAAAGTGGACGCTATCAAACTCGAGTCGCATCTCTTCCGCATGAGACTGATCTGTAAAGTCGAATCTTCCCTATAGGTGACTTGTCAGAGAGGTCCGCAGTGTGATGCATGAGGGGGCATACATGAATCATAGCAATCTCCTCTGAAATACCCTCTATCTCTAGAGGCGCATGATCGATGACACTCCACGATAGATCTGTCACCGCAGATCAATTCCAACTCCCCAGTTTATCATTCATCTCGGTCAGGTTGGCCGTCGACATGAAAGATAGGGCATGCGACTTCCACAGGACGTCAGACGACTCGAGGCCGGAAGGTGTGATGTTGTAAAAGTCGAGGAACCCCGAAAGAATCCGGTCGTATTCGAATAGTAAGAGCCAAGAAGAGGGTCTATCTTGGGCCCATATGAGACAAAGGACTGCGTGAGCGAAGGGAGGTATCTGCGCATCAGCACGCTGGCGCACAGCAGGGTCGAATACGCACCAATGTAAAGTTTGACTTCTCGCCGTTCAACCAGGCAGTATAGCTGGACAGTTGGTCGCTCATGGCCTGCAGTGCGTCCTGGCATTGACTCCGTGCGAGGAACTCGTCGCCGGTGTGGCTTGTGAGCATGAAGAGCACGAAGATGAATACAAAGGAAAATAGAACTCCGCCGCCGCCGCTGCACCCGCACGTCGTTGGGCGACATCGCATTCTCATCATCGCGTTGCATGACGGACGGACGAAGGAGAGGTGGGTCACATGACTCTTTGGTCAACCATCATGTCTCCAGACAGCAAGTGTTGGACACACTTTCACTCGGCGTTGCAGCTCGCGATCAACAGAGCCGCGCACAAGTGAACATGAGTATTATTTCCCTCCTTTCAACGCGACGCACTTGAACGCGACAGATATGAAGACTTTCAGGAATGCTTCTCGCTGTGGTGCAAAGAAGAGCCCCACGGTGCAGAGGGCATCTATAACACGATCTCACGACATATGGAGGACCAGATACATGTATGTATCACCCATCTCACTAGTATGTGCTGACAGCGGAATGTGACAGGCGAGCTGTGAGACGTTGTTCAGAGACTTTAACGTCTGCGAAAGCATCAACGTTCTGCATCGCGTCGTTACCGACGCACGTGCCCGTAAACAACGCGGTGAAACGGAAGGAAAGGACGTTTGGAAAGAGGACCTGGAGCCACGCGCTGCGGTTCGTGCTCGGACAGTCCCAATACTAGAGTCCGAGGTAGTGAAGCTGAAGGCGACGTTACACATTGCAAGCCATTTCTTTTCCAATCATCGTCGTGCTTCAACTGACTGGTCCGATCAACAGCTCGAGGAGGAAAATCAGGCATTGTTTGCAGAAATGAAGACCAACGTGCAACGACAACAGGACGCGGACGCCAAGACGGCGGAATTATTGAAAAACTTTGATGAAGTGCGTCTCAAGGTCACACCATTGTCACGAATCTCACACTCTGATAGGTGTATTCGAAATGGAACAAGCTTCCTCACGACGAGATCGGTCTGTGGGTTCTGCAAGCAGCCGAAAATCTACCCCCAGCGCAGTCTGTCTAACTTGCTGGTACTCTCCTATCATTACCCTGCGTATACTGAACATTTAGCTCACGCGGGCCCGATTTCATTGTGTATCCGTCGCGGAGGTGGATATACGAGTTCAGCATTGTGACTGTCGGCCCAAGTCATGAACGAAGCTACCAAGTGTGGACGCCTGGATGAAACAACTTGAGCATCTGGCAGATATCGATTACTAGACTACAGCCTTTACGAGAGCATCATCGGTTTAAACACCAAATCCGTACGTACTTGTGGTCCATCATCCATCATGAGGTGGCTTTTAGATTGCACAGCATGTTGGCCAGCGCCACGTCACATCAGTTCTACTTCAGTTGCAGCACTTGATTCAGTTGACCCCAAGTTGAGACGTCCTCAACCTGAAACTGAGACGATGGTGTTGTCGGAACAACTCCTGAAGTCTACTGGAACTACTAAGAACACGTCGCCTTGGCTCGGACAGCGGAGGCCTGTAGGTATCAAGTTGCTACCAACTAGGCCTGGGGCCGGCACCCACCCTGATGAAGCGAGTGGCCCAGGTCCGCATCGGTGAGAGAGATGTGGCTGTTCGCACACCCTAAGGGTGGATCACGACAACACTATGTATGTACAGTAACAAGAAACCTACGCCAAGGAGTTCAGGTTCACTCATTTTCCCCTGCCTAGCATGACTCTCAGACTAAGTCTCGGATCAGGGAAGATGCTCTACTTTATCATCATTGCTTCCATCAGAGTCATCCCCTCATACGTGGTACTGCAGCAGTCATGGTGAGCTGTTAGGCCAATATTTTATGTCTGATAAGCCTTCTAGGATGCAGTCGGGTGAAATGTCCATCATTGGAATATGGATTGAAACAGTCTTGTATGATATGTCAAGTACTGGTGTCATCTCTGTATGTTCCTTTCTGAGAGACTGAAACTGACTTACATACTTGCAGGTGTCAAGTAAGCTTGAACGGTTGAAAATAAGCCCTTTGGATGATATTAATTAGTTTGTAGCTGTGTCATGTATGTCCTATCCATGTTTGTTCTGCTTTGCAAAGGCACTTGCAGGGTCCTGACTCTGTGATGCTGGTAGCTCTCACTGCCAGTGGGAGTTTGGCTCTGGTTGCACGTTGCTAAATTTATTGATAAGGTGCTCTTAGCAAAGTCCACGATACTCTTCCTTCTTTGCACTGTCCATGCCGGCGCATCCATTCACTGGCACCAACATTGTGTGATTTGGCAGCTTTGGACAACTTGAGTGTAAGCAATCCGATCCTACTAGTAGAGTTTACGCGAGAATAATGTGAGCTTCCAGTGCTATGGAACCTCTGAGATTGTGCACACAGTGAAGGAGTGTAGATAGATATGATGATTTCACAGTGTGCTCCCCAGTGGAATAATTGCAGCATTGATTTTCCTTGTGCGAGCTACCTAAACTTCCTGTACATATGCATGTGAGTCAGCTCGATCGAACCTAGGACCCACTATTAGTAGCCTCCCATCGTCGACATCAACACCACTGAAGTTCAGTTCAGCACAAGCAATGGTTTAAACCCTTTGAGCTGAGATGGTGCCATGTTCACCACAATGGTTCTGGAATAACTGGCATTGTTCAAGCTGTACAATGCTGCTTCATGTGATCCAACTTGAAGTGTAAGTTCAGGCAGCTGGATGTTGTCATGGCACGTGACCTCTTAGATGGTGCTGGTGGCGCAGTAACGCCACAGTTGCCAAGACTTCGAGCTTGTCTCTGCCAGCAAATCCACTGGTCTTCAACCGCAACTTTGCCACCCCATCAGCTGTTACGATTTCATCCTTTCTTTCCCTTCTCATTGGCTAATGTATCGTATGATCCTCTTTCCTTTTTCCATTCGCTCACCGTATGACACCACCTTCTTATTCGTACAGCCCCGACTGTGCACGGCTG